>CM065695.1:55252335-55309835 GCA_017654935.2 Phymorhynchus buccinoides | reverse complement strand
ACACTGAAGCCATTAAACTCCCCATGAACAAATGTCCTGATGTCCTAGTGCTGGCCTTACTGCAAACCAGTGAGTATTGTAGTATATAAGAATGAGAGACGCTGCAGCCATTAAACTCCCCATGAACAAATGTCCTGATGTCCTAGTGCTGGCCTTACTGCAAACTATAGTGAGTATTGTAGTATATAAGAATGTGAGACGCTGCAGCCATTAAACTCCCCATGAACAAATGTCCTGATGTCCTAGTGCTGGCCTTACTGCAAACTACAGTGAGTATTGTAGTATATAAGAATGAGAGACGCTGCAGCCATTAAACTCCCCATGAACAAATGTCCTGATGTCCTAGTGCTGGCCTTACTGCAAACTACAGTGAGTATTGTAGTATATAAGAATGAGACACTGAAGCCATTAAACTCCCCATGAACAAATGTCCTGATGTCCTAGTGCTGGCCTTACTGCAAACTACAGTGAGTATTGTAGTATATAAGAATGAGAGACGCTGAAGCCATTAAACTCCCCATGAACAAATGTCCTGATGTCCTAGTGCTGGCCTTACTGCAAACTACAGTGAGTATTGTAGTATATCAGAATGTGAGACGCTGCAAAGCCATTAAACTCCCCATGAACAAATGTCCTGATGTCCTAGTGCTGGCCTTACTGCAAACTACAGTGAGTATTGTAGTATATAAGAATGAGACACTGAAGCCATTAAACTCCCCATGAACAAATGTCCTGATGTCCTAGTGCTGGCCTTACTGCAAACTACAGTGAGTATTGTAGTATATCAGAATGTGAGACGCTGCAGCCATTAAACTCCCCATGAACAAATGTCCTGATGTCCTAGTGCTGGCCTTACTGCAAACTACAGTGAGTATTGTAGTATATAAGAATGTGAGACACTGAAGCCATTAAACTCCCCATGAACAAATGTCCTGATGTCCTAGTGCTGGCCTTACTGCAAACTACAGTGAGTATTGTAGTATATAAGAATGTGAGACGCTGCAGCCATTAAACTCCCCATGAACAAATGTCCTGATGTCCTAGTGCTGGCCTTACTGCAAACTACAGTGAGTATTGTAGTATATAAGAATGATGAGACGCTGCAGCCATTAAACTCCCCATGAACAAATGTCCTGATGTCCTAGTGCTGGCCTTACTGCAAACTACAGTGAGTATTGTAGTATATAAGAATGAGACACTGAAGCCATTAAACTCCCCATGAACAAATGTCCTGATGTCCTAGTGCTGGCCTTACTGCAAACTACAGTGAGTATTGTAGTATATAAGAATGAGACACTGAAGCCATTAAACTCCCCATGAACAAATGTCCTGATGTCCTAGTGCTGGCCTTACTGCAAACTACAGTGAGTATTGTAGTATATAAGAATGAGACACTGAAGCCATTAAACTCCCCATGAACAAATGTCCTGATGTCCTAGTGCTGGCCTTACTGCAAAGTACAGTGAGTATTGTAGTATATAAGAATGAGACACTGAAGCCATTAAACTCCCCATGAACAAATGTCCTGATGTCCTAGTGCTGGCCTTACTGCAAACTACATTGTAGTATTGTAGTATATAAGAATGAGACACTGAAGCCATTAAACTCCCCATGACAGACCTGCCTACCCCTACGGATTTTCCGTAGTTGCTACGGAATTTGACTATAAACTACGGAACTATGGTTAAAAACCAAATTCTACAATTTTCTGTTACCGCAAAGTACGTTTTCTAGCATGGTTCGTTTGAGGTCCGCTTGCCTCTATATAGGTTCGTCTGATGTTCGTATAGGCGCGCGGCAAGTAGGGCTCTCGCGCATGCGCCGTCCGACATTAGTGTGAACAAAATGGCGGCGAGAGAAAGCCTTCAGTCGGGTGACAGTGATTCAGTTTGCGAAGTTATTTAATGGAAAAAAATATCAAGAAAGATGGAAGAAGAAGTGAATCAATATCTTCTCAAGCACACCGTCCGTGCACAATACACAGAAAGTTTTCTGTAGTGCGGATAGGCAGAACGCGAGATCGCTTGCATCGTGTGCCGATGTGATTTCTCAAGTTCGGGGCCACGGGGGACTCGATTGACAGCGGCATGTTGAATCAAACAACACGCATCGCAATCGGTGTTAGCTGCACCGAAAAACACCCAGAACATAACAAATTTCTCCGCTACAAACAATTAAACCGAGCTGGGTGTCAAAGATTTGACTCGGGCAGAGACGATGCTTGTTGAACTTGAAGTGTCGATCACTCGCACATTCGGCCAGACACACGGAGGTATTCGAAGTGAAACTAAAGTAGGCCAGATGTTTTCCATTCTCTCTTTCGCTCGCTAAATCTCTCTCTCTCTCTCTCTCTCTCTCTCTCTCTCTCTCTCTCTCTCTCTCTCTCTCTCTCTCTCTCTCTCTCTCTCTCTCTCTATTATTTACTGTTTTTCTTTTTCTTTTGTTTGTTGCTGTTGTATTATTTTGATATTCATGACTGTCTCTCCTTATAGATCAAATATCATTTATTGTTGTACCCCCTCCCTACCTTCCCTCTCTGTGTTTCTCTTTCTCTTTGATCTCCATATCCCCCCCCCCCCCCCCCCCCCCTTTTCTGTTTTTTTTCTCTCCCACTCACTTAGGTGTGTGATACTACTGATACAGTGATAGTCACACATTTTTTAAATAAAAATAACAATGCATTCATACTGATGCATACTTTAAATATAAATATGTTTTTCTATTTTATTCTTGTTTCTCTGACCAGACCTGACAGAAATAATGCCATAAAAATCAAATTGTTGATTGTGTGCACTTAACCGGAAGAAGGACCCAGGAGAACACACAGACAGACACACACACAGTGACACACACACACAGTGACACACACATGCAATGAACGACATGCACACAGTGACACAGACAGACACACACACAGTGACACACACACACAGTGACACACACATGCAATGAACGACATGCACACAGTTACACAAAGAGACACACAGTAACAGTGATACACACAATAGCACACAAGCATTGGGTCATAAAAAAATACTATAAACTTCATATTCAGTTTCTTAATGCATGCAAAGCGAAATGTTATGGTCATGCTTTGCATATGAAGTGATTTCGCGCCGCGCGACATGACTACTGAAAAACCTCTCAAAACTACTGAAAATTGAACACTTTCTGAGTTAAAACTACTGACAAGCATTTTAGGGGTAAGCAGCTCTGCCATGAACAAATGTACTGATGTCCTAGTCAGACCTGCCAACCCATGCGATTTTGGCGTATTTTGTACGCCAATTTACTGAAAATACGACCAGTACGTCGGGTGAATAAAAAATACGACATTAAAAGATCCTAGTGAACATTTTTTTTTTTTCATGCAGCTAAATGATCAAAATCGGCGCGATTTAGCGTAACAGCGAAGTGCTGGAGTGGAGCCACAATTGGCCAAATCTTGCGGCGCGAGAAGTGTGCGCGCCATGTTGTTTCATCAACTCCGTTTTACATGCACCGAAGCGAAGCCTCAAGATGTCGAAACGAAAGATCGACGACCCACCTAACGAAGGCGAAGCCAAGAAGCCACCAGTAGCGCCAGCAAGATCACAAAAATTTCTTCAGCGATATACAACAATCCCTGGAATTAGAAAGTCGACGCTGGGAATCACTCACGCATACTGCAGCTACTGTAAAGTGGACTTCTCCATTGCCAGTTCTGGAAAGTTCGACATTGAGCGGCACTGCGGCAGGAAAAAGCACCAAGACTGCAAAAAAATGAAGCAAGCTGCAGCAGGCTCAGTGTGTATAGAAGCATTTATGCCGAAGAAGACTGTCTGCCGGGGAAAAAGACACAGTTTGTGCTATTTATTGACAGCAACAAAAAGGTAGTTCCAGGCAAGTTAATCCCTACATACTTGCATATTTAGAGTTATCCTCAGAGTACTCCTTTTTTCCCCCAAAATACACCAATTTCTGTGAAAAAGTACTCCAACTGAAAACTCAGGGTTGGCAGGTCTGCCTAGTGCTCAGTGCTGACCTTACTGCAAACTTCAGTGAGTATTGTAGTATATAATACACCTGTTTTTCCTACGATTTTGTCCGTAATTATTACGTTTTGAGACCTGATTACGCTATTACAGTCAGCAACAAAAAAATGCATTTCCGCTGAACGAGTGCGAAAAAAAGAAGAAGAAATCAAAAGAAGGCATGGCGTTTGAGCCGTACTCGCTACTGTGTCGTCTGCTATCAAAGGTATCACTTCGAGTGATGTCCCTTGAATGAATACTTCCGGTTTATTGTCCTTTGCTGATCTACGATCGCAAAGGAGTATGTTTTCATTCGAGTTTGTTTCTTCTTTTTTTTCTTCTTTTTTTCCCCTTCTGTCTGTCCCAAGGATATCTCCCGAACCGCTGAACCGAATCGCTTCATTTTTTGTGTGGTGGTGTGTCACCATGAGAGGAAGGCATGACTTTGACCTCGGCGTATGACCTTGAAAACCGAAAATCTTTAAGGGGCCATAACTTCCACACCGTTGGTCTTAGTCTTCAAATTTGGCATGTAGGTACTTTGGCTTATGGCCGTTCTGATGATGGCATACCGATCAAGGTCAAGGTCAAGGTCCAGGAGATCGGTAGGCCTTGAAAGTGGTAGGGGTCTGCAAATTGTGTTTTAAGCCATATTTTCCACATTTGTACTTCACAGAAGCGCTTCAGATTATGTGTGGTACTGTATGACCTACAATAGAAAACATCCGAGCATAAATTATCGCCATGCTGACCTTGACCTTGAAGTGTGACCTTGAAAACCAAAATTTCCTTCTTTGCGCTATATATTTATTGTCCAAGCTGTATCTCATGAACTAGCAGACAAAATCCCTTCGAATTTTGTGTCAGGATGTGACACTAAGAGTATAGCACATTCGTTCATAAATTATCCCTCGGAAATACAATGTCGCCGAGCGGCAGACATGTTTACGTTTTTCTTCACCCTCCTTTATCTCGTGAAATACTGTATAGAATCGCTCCAAATTTTGTGTGGGTGTGTAAAAAGAAGAGTAGAAGACATTGCAGTACAAATTATGCCACGTGGGATTTCAATGTCGCAGAGTGGCAGACATGTCTCTGAGTTAAGGGTGTACACCCCATTAAGGGTGTACACCCCACTAATTAAGGGTGTGCATCCCGGTAAAGGAGGGGGTCTAATACTAAAAGTAAAAGACAC
The DNA here is from genome assembly GCA_017654935.2 of Phymorhynchus buccinoides. Classification (NCBI taxonomy): domain Eukaryota; kingdom Metazoa; phylum Mollusca; class Gastropoda; order Neogastropoda; family Raphitomidae; genus Phymorhynchus; species Phymorhynchus buccinoides. The sequence goes on along the minus strand of CM065695.1, from coordinate 55,304,627 downwards.
CCTAGCACAAAATGTGCCACGTGGGGCTTAAATGTCGCCGAGTGGCACACATGTCTCAGTGTTAAGGGTGTGCACCCCACCAATTATGGGGTCAGACTGAAGAGAATACAAATGGCGACCAGATTTTTATTGTCCATTCGAAGAGCTTTCCAGGCAGATTTTTGATGGTAGAGATTGTAATTAGGGCTTGAAATGAGTCAGTTTAGATTATATTATCACTGGAAAGTACGATGATGTGAGAATTTTGAACTTTTCAACGGAAAATGAAGTGAAAATTGATCGCGATGGTGCCGAGTTGCAACTTGGCGGCCGGCCGAGTGAATTTCTCTACAGGTGCGATCGCGAACATTTCCAGGTATTTTGCTTTTTTCTGCTTGTTTTATACTAAAATCGACAAAGAATTAATGACTGAAGGTACTAATAAAGCTTTTCTGACGAAATTGAGCAACAAAATCATCGAAAATCGACGCCGATGTTCGCGGAAACCGATCTTGCTACGGTTACGGCTAACAATCAAAGACTTGACTTCGATTAGGTATACCTTTATTTTAAACAAATTACCCGATAATTCCAAAGATGCCAGTGTCTAAATGTCTTTGGATGATTATTCTTTTATTATTTGCACACCGTTCATCCATCGATCCAAGTTAAAGGCACAAAAATAGCCCGGAGAGTGGTTGCATTTTTAAAAATTTCAACACACCTGTCCGTTCATTATTTTTTTTATTAATTAATGAAATCACACACAGTCTTACAATCACATTCATGCCAACCCATTTTATAGGCTTTATTTTATTGTATTTGTTTATTATTAATCAAATTTTGTTCAGGGGGTGGGCCGCGGGTTGTTGAAAATCTAGTTTTCCTTTTTTTTTTCTTTGGTCAAATCCCACCCCTGAACCTTTGTTCTGGTAATAACATTCGGCAGGATTATAACCTCCCCCTGGCGGGCTTCCACATATCATGGTGGGGGGGGGGGGGGGGGCTTACGGAGAGGAGCCCAGCAGCCTCCTAAAGTCCAACCACATGTCCTCGTCGTAGGAGGCGGGCAACGGCTTAGGCTGGCTTAAGCGGATAGGGCCCTCCCGTGGGGATACCGGGGGGTCTTTCAGCAGAAATAGTTCCCCCTTCTTCTGGAAGTTCTATGCTAGTAACTTCCCCTACTCTATCACTCTCTTTGACTCTGCCTTTTCTCTTCTTTTTGCTTTCTGGCGTCTACTTCTTTCTGCCTTATTGGTCCATTCTCCTGCATTTTTTCTATAAAACCCTTCCACGTTTTTCCTTTTTACAATCTATAACATGCCAGGTTTTTTTATTATTGTACACTGGCGTCCACGCGTGAGACGTTACGCACTTGAGTGGGCACCTGTTGTCCATTCTGAGAAAATAATGTTTTACGCCCTCTTTGGCCTTTCGGCCATGTGGGGCAATTGTCCATTCTGCAGTGCATATTTGCTTATATAGCCTTTTTTATGTATTTTAGCTTACTAGTATGTATTTGTTATCCTTTTTTACTGTTTTTTAACCTGGATCCGATAAATGAGAGTAGCGTGGCTCCACGTTTCCAGCACTGTGTGGACTTATGTGCTATAGGGTATAATGATGGAAGTGTCATGTTATGAATTGTACTACATTTTTTGTTTTCAGGTTTTGTACGTTGTTAAGATTCATGGATTTGTGTTTTGCTATACGTGGTCGAACTTTATGCGGTGACAGTCCTGAGATAACCATAGCTGTTGACGGGACTATGACAGACTAACTAACTTAACTCTGTTCCGGTAATAACATCTGGCAGGGTAATAACCTCTGTTCCAGTAATAAAATCCAGCGGGATTATAACCTTTGTTTCGATAATAACATCCGGCAGGATAATAATAACCTCTGATCCAGTAATAAAATCCGGCAGGATTATGACCTTTGTTCCAGTAATAACATCCAGTAGGATAATAATAACCTCTGTTCCAGTAATAAAATCCGGCAGGATTATAACCTCTGTTCCGGTAATAACATCCGGCAGGATAATAAGAACCTCTGATCCAGTAATAACATCCGGCAGGATTATGACCTCTGTTCCGGTAATATCCGGCAGGATTATAACCTCTGTTCCGATAATAAAATGCGGCATGATAATTATCTCTGGTTTAAATGCTTTATTTTCAAAAAAGCAACAATAACAACAACTACATAACTAAAGAAGCAACAAACAAGCAAAGCTTATGACGTGCTCAGTAATGATCTAATTATCTCTGTTCCGGAAGTAAATCCGACAGGATTAAAGTGTCTTTGCTCTTGGCAGAGTCGGCCATCCAGACTGATCACTTTAAATGTTGCAGATTTCGAGAGCAACTAAGCTCAAATAAGTAGGTGTGGATTTCGATTTTGTTTCATCAGAAGCAAACAAAAAACATTCTTTCTAATTTTCCATTTAGGCTCCGGAACCTCCCTCTCATTTTGCATCAGGGTTTTGCAAAGGCAAACATTTTTAGGGTTTCTTAAAAATTTTGTTGTGCCAATTTTTCAATTAAGTCCAGAATACTAAGATGCCAAGTTACAGCCCAAAGTGGGATGGTGTCAGCTGACAGCTGACCTTGACATGTGCTTGAACAATGCGGCTGCAGCAAGTAGTAAGGAGCAGAAAACCCCAAGCTAGTGAAAAAAGGGAAAAATGCCTGTAGCACAAACCTCGATGCTTGGGAGGGTGGTTCATAATCATATACCATAGAAAATATTTTTTTAAACGGAAAAAATAAGTCTTACCTGTTTCGATGCTTGAAAAACGCAAAGCACACACAAACACAAACCATAGCTAAATTTCATCAAAAGGAAGCTTTTGGACACATTTTATGGTATTTTGGGTTACGTCACTAGGTCTATTTGCCGTCATAATGATAATCACACTCTGTCAATTTAGCACAAAACTGTATATAACATGACGTTAAAGCAGACGAATATCACTCAAAGTTGGACAAACACCATTCCCAGAGCGGTGGGACTAAAGATGTTATTCACACAGGCAACCAAGACACAAACATCATCGTCAACCACAAGGCAACCAAACACAAACATCATCGTCAACCACAATGTCAGGTAAAAAACATCATTCGAGCCATTTGCAGCCAAGAGCCGGTACAAATCAACAGTGCAGGAACACCGGATTAAAATAAAGACAACCGTGCTAAGGCACTGGTCTCCTCGCACAAAACAGCAGCGCAAAACGCCGGTTATATGTGCTATGAATGCCAAATCCGTACAAATCAACAGCGTGGAACACCGGATTAAAATAAAGACAACCGTGCTAAGGCACTGGTCTCCTCGCACAGAACAGCAGCGCAAAACGCCGGTTATATGTGCTATGAATGCCAAATCCGTACAAATCAACAGCGTGGAACACCGGATTAAAATAAAGACAACCGTGCTAAGGCACTGGTCTCCTCGCACAGAACAGCAGCGCAAAACGCCGGTCATACTGTGATAGCCTATGAGTGCCAAATGTGTGTCAATAGTCCCTGATAGAATGAAAGGGACAGGTTACAACTGAAATGCCGGTACGTCCATCCAATCTGGCTACCATGCTCTGACTGAAGCGGGAAGGTCTGGCGCCAAACGCTCCTGATACTCAACTGTCCTTACCACTAAGGACGTCACTAACCGAATAATAATTAGGGCCAATGTGTGTCTTTGGTGGTGGTGTGTGAAAACTAAAGTGTTGCCTTTTTTCTTTACAGCCCACGTGGAACACGCTGAAGCAGGAGCTGATCTCCAGCCTGATAGCTGTGTTTCTTAACAGTCATCCCAATTCTGCCGCTATTCTGCACTACGCCTGGCATAACCAGGTACTGTTATTATCATTATTATCATCATTATTACATGTATCATCATTTTTGTTATAGTGTTATACTGATTGCTGTGCTTCGTAACAGTCATCCCAATTCCGCCGCTATTCTGCACTACGCCTGGCATAACCAGGTACTGTTATTATCATTATTATTATCACTATCAGTGTTATGCTGATAGCTGTGTTTCTTAACAGTCATCCCAATTCTGCTGCTATTCTGCCAGACCGTTATTATCATTATTATTATCATCACTATCAGTGTTATACTGATAGCTGTGTTTCTTAACACTCATCCCAATTCTGCTGCTATTCTGCCAGACCGTTATTATCATTATTATTATCATCACTATCAGTGTTATACTGATAGCTGTGTTTCTTAACAGTCATCCCAATTCTGCCGCTATTCTGCACTATGCCTGGCATAACCAGGTACTGTTATTAATACTGTTACTGATACTAGAAGACTCTAGTATCAGCTTTTGTACTGTCTCGCATCGATTATTGCAATTCCTTACTTGTAGGCTGTCCTCGATCCCTCCTCAACAAACTTCAGAAAGTTAAAAACAGTGCAGCTCGGTTAATCCTTAAAGTCCCTCGTACAGACCACATCAAACCCCACCTCAATACCTTACACTGGCTTCCAGTCGAGGCAAGAATAAAGTATAAAATTGCTTGCCTCTGTTTCAATGCTGTCCATTCATCTAGTCCTGCCTACCTCTCTGATCTCGTTCACCTGTACTCACCCTCCAGGTCTCTCCGTTCCTCTTCTGACAAACTTATCCTTTCTATTCCTCGTACAAACACTAAGACATATGGTGAACGTTCATTTTCTTTCAGCGCCCCTTCTGTCTGGAACACCCTACTATATGAACTTCGTTCTACTAAATCTTTCCAATCTTTCAAAACCGCTCTTAAAACTCACCTCTTCCGGCAATACCTCTGATTTTTTCCTTGTCCTGTTTCCTGCCTTAAAACTATGTTCCCCACATTGTGTGTGGGTGTGTGTGCGCGCGCGTGTGTGTGGGTGTGTGTGTGTTCGGACCTGTGTGTGCGTGCGTGCGTGTTGTGGCTGTGTGCCTGTTTGTGATAGTTAATATTGTAGTAGCTTATTTATTATCTATGTATTTATTTAAATAGTTGTGAATCGCCGTGAGCTCAAGAGAGAAAGGTCGCTCTATAAATATTAGTTATTATTATTATTACTAGCGCAGTGCTGAGTACCTGTAACGCCTAGTAACGGTAACGCTGAGTACAGCACATTTGAAGTGATTCGGTTAAGAAACGGCGGAGTTATAAGGCCCCGTTTCCCGTTGGCGCTGCTCTGAGAGTGACGCGCTCTCCCTAGTAACTGTAACGCCTAGTAACGGTAACGCCAAGTACTGGTAACGCTGAGTACAGCAAATTTGAAGCGATTCGGTTAAGAAAAGGCAGAGTTATAAGGCCCCGTTTCCTGTTGGCGCTGCTCCGAGAGTGACGCGCTCTCCCTAGTAACGGTAACGCCTAGTAATGGTAACGCCAAGTACTGGTAATGCTGAGTACAGCAAATTTGAAGCGATTCGGTTAAGAAACGGCAGAGTTATAAAGCCCTGTTTCCCGTTGGCGCTGCCCTGAGAGTGACGCGCTCTCCCGATTCTCTTCAAATTTGCTGCCAGGCTTTGCCCCGGCAACAGCAAGCCTGACAGCAAATGTGAAGCGATTCGGTTAAGAAACGGCGGAGTTATTTGTGAAAAGGTGAAGCGGCGTATATCGCGCACGTTTATGTATCGATTCGCTTCCGCTTTGGCACACAGTCACCGTCCCCGGTCATGTACCGTCCCAATTCGAAGGCACGCGGACCAGAAATACCGGAGATACGGTCGCCGAGAGGCCGGTGGATACGCGTTTTCGCGCATTTGCCAAACCGCGCAAATGACACGGCCGCCTCGGTTGCCGTTGCCATCGCCCCGTTAGGGCTCACAGCAAATTTGAAGCGATTCGGTTGAAAAACGGCGGAGTTATAAGGCCCGTGTTGTGTTTCAGACAGACACACACACGGACACTTGGCTTTTTACTATATGATTATCATCATTATTATTATTATTATTATCATCATCATTTTTATTATAGTGTTATGTTGATAGCTGTGTTCCTCAACAGTCACCTCAACTCTGCTGCTATTTTTCATTACGCCTGGCACATCCAGGCACATTGTAGTACGCATGATAGTGTATTGTAGAGGTTGGGATCACCACCTGCTATACTTCATTACGCCTGGCACATCCAGGCACATTGTAGTACGCATGATAGTGTATTGTAGAGGTTGGGATCACCACCTGCTATACTTCATTACGCCTGGCACATCCAGGCACATTGTAGTACGCATGATAGTGTATTGTGGAGGTTGGGATCACCACCTGCTATACTTCATTACGCCTGGCACATCCAGGCACATTGTAGTACGCATGATAGTGTATTGTAGAGGTTGGGATCACCACCTGGAACAGCAGATGCTGTTCCCAACCATAAAGCAACCTGGCCCTTGCCTTCATGTGGGGCGCACCATCCATGGTCCATCAACAGAGGCCTCTATTGTAGTGTGGATTGTTCACCTAGGGCCCTTGCCTTCATGTGGGGCGCACCATCCATGGTCCATCAACAGAGGCCTCTATTGTAGTGTGGATTGTTCACCTAGGGCCCTTGCCTTCATGTGGGGCGCACCATCGATGGTCCATCAACAGAGGCCTCTATTGTAGTGTGGATTGTTCACCTAGGGCCCTTGCCTTCATGTGGGGCGCACCATCCATGGTCCATCAACAGAGGCCTCTATTGTAGTGTGGATTGTTCACCTAGGGCCCTTGCCTTCATGTGGGGCGCACCATCCATGGTCCATTAACAGAGGCCTCTATTGTAGTGTGGATTATTCACCTAGGGCCCTTGCCTTCATGTGGGGCGCACCATCCATGGTCCATTAACAGAGGCCTCTATTGTAGTGTGGATTGTTCACCTTTGTGTGGTGGTGGTGTGGTGGTGGTGTTGACGTGCTGTGGTGGTGTTGACGTGTTGTGATGTTGATGTGTTGGGGTGGTGTTGATGGGTGGTGGTGATGTTAACATGTTGTGGTGGTGGTGTTGACGTGTTGTGGTGTTGACGTGTTGTGGTGGTGTTGACGTGTTATAGTGATGTTGATGTGTTGTGGTGGTGTTGATGTGTTGTGGTGGTGTTGATGTGGTGTTGACGTGTTGTGGTGATGTTGACTTGTTCTTGTGATGTTGACGTGTTGTGGTGATGTTGACGTGTTATGGTGGTGTTGATGTGTGGTGGTGGTGTTGATGTGTTGTGGCCGTGTTGTGGTGGTGGTGTCGTGATGTTGACGTGTTGTGATGTTGGTGTGTTGTGGTGATGTTGACATGTTGCGGTGATGTTGACGTGTGGTGGCGATGTTGTTGTGATGTTGACATGTGGTGGTGTTGACATGTGGTGATGTTGACGTGTTGTGGTGATGTGATGTTGACATGTTATGGTGATGTTGACATGTTGTGATGTTGATGTGTTGTCGAGATGTTGGCATGTTGTGGTGATGTTGACATGTGATGTTGACATGTGGTGATGTTGACATGTGGTGATGTTGACATGTGGTGATGTTGACATGTGGTGGTGATGTTGACATGTGGTGTTGACATGTTGTGGTGATGTTGATGTGTTGTGGTGATGTTGACATGTGGTGGTGATGTTGACATGTTGTGGTGGTGTTGACGTGTTGTGTTATGGTGATGTTGACATGTGTTGGTGTTGTTGACATGTTGTGGTGATGTTGACGTGTTGTGATGTCGTGTTATGGTGATGTTGACATGTGGTGTTGTTGACATGTTGTGGTGATGTTGTCGTGGTGTTGTCGTGTTGTGATGTTGACATGTTGTCGAGATGTTGATGTGTTGTAATGTTGATGTGTTATCATGATGTTAATGTGTTGTCATGATGTGGATGTGGTGTTGACATGTTGTCATGATGTTGAATGTGGTCTTGATGTGTTGACGTGTTGCCATGATTTTGACTTGTTGGCGTGGTGGTGTTGTGATGTTGACGTGTTGTGGTGGTGTTGTCTGTGGTGATGTTGACGTGTCGTCTGTGGTGATGTTGTCATGATGTGGACGTGGTGTTGACATGTTGTCATGATGTTGAATGTTGTCTTGATGTTGTGGTGTTGATGTGTTGCTATGATTTTGACCTGGCGTTGTGTTGTGATGTTGATGTGTTGTGGTGATGTTGATGTGTTGTCTGTGGTGATGTTGTCATGATGTTGACGTTTTTGTCGTGATGTTGACATGTGATGTGGTGTTGACGTGTTATATGATGTTGACATGTGATGCTGATGTGTTGTGATGTTGCCATGTTATGGTGATGTCATGATGTTGTCGTGATGTTGACGTGTTGTGATGTTGATGTGATGTTGATATGTTATAATGTTTACGCGTTGTTGTGATGTTGACATGTTGTGGTGATGTTGACGTGTTGTGATGTTGGCATGTTGTGGTGATGTGGACGTGTTGTGGTGATGTGGACGTGTTGTCATGATGTGGACGTGTTATGATGTGGTCGTTGTGATGTTGACGTGTTATGTTGATGTTGACATGTTATGTTGATGTTGCGATGTTGTCGTGATGTTGATATGTTGTGATGTTGAGGTGTTGTCATGATGTTTTTTTGTTGTTGTGGTGATGTTGACGTGTTGTGATGATGTTGACATGTGGTGATGTTGACGTGTTCAACTGTTGTCATGATGTTTTGTTGTTGTGGTGATGTTGACGTGTTGTGATGATGTTGACATGTGGTGATGTTGACGTGTTCAACTGTTGTCATGATGTTGACGTATTGTGATGTACAGAGACGTTCATGGACAACTATAGCACCCAGCATGCACTCCATGGTGAGGTGGGGCATGAGTGGAAATGTTCGTGATGTTGTCATGATGTTGACGTGTTCAACTGTTGTCGTGATGTTGACGTGTTGTGATGTACTGAGCCGTTCATGGACAACCAGAGCACCCAGCATGCACTCCATGGTGAGGTGGGGCATGAGTAGAAATGATCGTGATGTTGACGTGTTGTGATGTACTGAGCCGTTCATGGACAACCAGAGCACCCAGCATGCACTCCATGGTGAGGTGGGGCATGAGTAGAAATGATCGTGATGTTGACGTGTTGTGATGTACTGAGCCGTTCATGGACAACCAGAGCACCCAGCATGCACTCCATGGTGAGGTGGGGCATGAGTAGAAATGATCGTGATGTTGACGTGTTGTGATGTACTGAGCCGTTCATGGACAACCAGAGCACCCAGCATGCACTCCATGGTGAGGTGGGGCATGAGTAGAAATGATCGTGATGTTGACGTGTTGTGATGTACTGAGCCGTTCATGGACAACCAGAGCACCCAGCATGCACTCCATGGTGAGGTGGGGCATGAGTAGAAATGATCGTGATGTTGACGTGTTGTGATGTACTGAGCCGTTCATGGACAACCAGAGCACCCAGCATGCACTCCATGGTGAGGTGGGGCATGAGTAGAAATGATCGTGATGTTGACGTGTTGTGATGTACTGAGCCGTTCATGGACAACCAGAGCACCCAGCATGCACTCCATGGTGAGGTGGGGCATGAGTAGAAATGATCGTGATGTTGACGTGTTGTGATGTACTGAGCCGTTCATGGACAACCAGAGCACCCAGCATGCACTCCATGGTGAGGTGGGGCATGCAAGGGGAGGCGCACGACCAGATGAGGCCACCTGGGGATAATTTACATATCATCATGCTGTTATTTCAGAGTCACTCGGGCTCCATATGCACCCTCATACATGTAACCCTAACCCTAACCCTAACCCTAACCCTAGTCATTCTGGCACCATTCACACCCTCATCATGCACTCCATGGCAGAGTGGTTCATGCCATCATCATGATGTTATTTCATACTGTGTTGCAGAGTCATTCTGGCACCATTCACACCCTCATCATGCACTCCATGGCAGAGTGGTTCATGCCATCATCATGATGTTATTTCATACTGTGTTGCAGAGTCATTCTGGCACCATTCACACCCTCATCATGCACTCCATGGCAGAGTGGTACATGTTATCATCATGTTGTGATTTCATACTGTGTTGCAGTCATTCTGGCACCATTCGCACCCTCATCATGCACTCCATGGCAGAGTGGTTCATGTCATCATCATGTTGTTATTTCATACTGTGTTGCAGAGTCATTCTGGCACCATTCGCACCCTCATCATGCACTCCATGGCAGAGTGGTTCATGTCATCATCATGTTGTTATGTCATTCTGGCACCATTCGCACCCTCATCATGCACTCCATGGCAGAGTGGTTCATGTTATCATCATGTTGTGATTTCATACTGTGTTGCAGAGTCATTCTGGCACCATTCGCACCCTCATCATGCACTCCATGGCAGAGTGGTTCATGTCATCATCATGTTGTTATTTCATACTGTGTTGCAGAGTCATTCTGGCACCATTCGCACCCTCATCATGCACTCCATGGCAGAGTGGTACATGCGGGGGGAGGCACACGACCAGATGAGGCTCACTCGCATCCTGGACTGCGCTCAAGACCTCAAGGTGGGGCAACTTATGTTAATGTCCATAGGGGTGGAGAGGGAGGAGGAATATTTCTATGAGTGTGTGTGTGTGTGGGGAGGGCAAGTTCTTGTGAATGTGTGTGTGTGTGCGCAAGTTCTGTGAGTGTGTGTGTGCTGAATTCTATTCACATTGTAATGTCAGGGTTCATAGGAGCCTTACCAGTCCTTATAAGTCTTGACCAATTGAAATCTCCAAGTAAGGCCTTACAAGTGCTTACATTCACTTCAAGGTCCTTACAAGTCCTGACAGCTGCCAAAAACTGCCCTGAGCAGCAAGACCATACTCAAAATAGATCGCAGAAGCAGCACTTTTACACTTGAGAAACATCGCTCAGCACCTACTCCACCTTACCCCCCTCCCCCACCTTCCCGTTTCAACTGACCGCTTAGCAGACGAACGATGCACCGCGAGTTGTCAAGAGAAATTGGACTGAAATCTCATTCATTCTTTATCCTGGTGTCGTTTTGCGAGAAAACGTGTATATCTGTGTCAGCCATAGTTTTTTTATCTGCTTAGACATTGTTCACAATGCTGGGAAAGTGTTCCTTTCAAGATCGTTGGCTAAAAGATGGACATTATCCTTAGGCCTTACAGGTCCTTACTTGGGGATAGCTGAAAGCCCTGGGAACCCTGAATGTGTATGTTTTATGTTTTTTGCTATTCCATGTCTCAGGCTCTCTTCATGTTGCTGAACGCTTCGCCCTATGCCTTTGTGGTGGATCTAACCTGCCTGGCCTCACGCAGAGAGTACCTCACATTATGTATTTTTTTTTTTTTAACATATATCTTTTATTGTTCCAGGCTCTGTCCATGTTGCTGAACGCTTCGCCCTATGCCTTTGTGGTGGATCTAGCCTGCCTGGCCTCACGCAGAGAGTGCCTCACATGTAATTTTACATATATCTCTCCAGGCTCTGTCCATGTTGCTGAACGCTTCGCCCTATGCCTTTGTGGTGGATCTAGCCTGCCTGGCCTCACGCAGAGAGTACCTCAAGCTGGACAAATGGCTGTCAGACAAGATTGCCGAACACAAGGTGACTGCATCAGTTGTTGTTTTTCCCATTATTATGATGAAGAAATATTATCTACAAATAATTGATGAGAAATACCTTCCCAAATTGCTTGCTCCTCTCAATAGGAGTAGTCATGCCAGGCAGGCAGCTCTTGTTCCTTCTGTATGTCCAACCACACGTCCTCGTCGTAGGAGGCGGGCAACGGCTTAGGCTGGCTTATGTGGTTAAGGCCCTCCCGTGGGGATACCGGGAGGTCTTTCAGCAGAAATAGTTCCCCCTTCTTCTGGAAGTTCTATGCTAGTAACTTCCCCTACTCTATCACTTTCTTTGACTCTGCCTTTTCTCTTCTTTTTGCTTTCTGGCGTCTACTTCTTTCTGCCTTATTGGTCCATTCTCCTGCATTTTTTCTATAAAACCCTTCCACGTTTTTTCTTTTTACAATTTATGACATGCCAGTGTGTTTTTTTTATTATTGTACACTGGCTTCCAGACGTGAGACCTTACGCACTTGAGTGGGCACCTGTTGTCCATTCTGCAGTGCATATTTGCTTATATAGCCTTTTTTATGTATTTTTAGCTTACTAGTATGTATTTGTTATCCTTTTTTACTGCTTACATGGTTTTTTTTTAACCTGGACTCGATAAATAGAGCGGAATGGCTTACGTTTCCAGCACTGTCTGGAATTATATGCTATAGGGTATAATGATGGAAGTGTCATGTTATGAATTGTACTACATTTTTTTGTTTTCAGGTTTTGTACGTTGTTAAGATTCATGGATTTGTGTTTTGCTATACGTGGTCGAACTTAACGCGGTGACAATCCTGAGATAACCATAGCTGTTGACGGGACTATAATAGACTAACTAACTAACTAAGCTCTTTCCACCCCACTCCATGTATTTGTTAATTGCATCTCAACCCACAAGAGGGGAGTAATGGGGAGTGCGCCGGGAGGGAGGACTAACATTGGTAGACCAACACATAGCAGGGTGCTTGGCAGTGCGTGTCTTTGCAGTTGGTGAGTGTAGAATGATGCCTTGGTTCTAGAAGAAGTTAACTCTTCTACTGCCGTCGGCGGGTAAACTCGCCGAGTCAGACTTTACTGTTGCAAGCCGTGGGCGAGTTTGACCGCCAGCAACCTTGGGAAACCCGGTGTCCCCCTTTGCGCTATTTATATCAAGTGTCATCATATCCTTTACTTCCGTGACATGCGCAGTTCGCTCAGGGAAAGCCCAATCTTCCGCCATCTTCGTTTGTAGGCTAAATTTTGTAATTTTCATCGCGTTTTCGGCGATGGAAACTGACAACTTTTGGCGTGAACCTCTACAAGATGGCGATAGTGCCGACGAAGCATTTACTGTGGAAAAAGTGGCAGAATCTGAACTTAGGCGAATCAAAAAGAGCATCGAAAGTGTTGAAACGATCTTGGGTTTGCAGCAGCAGATCGACACAGGTAAATTTAGTGATGATTCGAGCGAGTATTTTTTTTAATGAATTTTTAAAGTGAGTGTGTGCGAAAATCAGTGCAGCGGCAAAAATTACTTGGTGCGCAACAGTAAACAGTCTAAGTAATACTTGGTAGTAGAAGAGTTAAACTATTGGTAGGGGGGTGAGGGATCGGGGTGGGGGAAATACAATGAGGAATAAGGTGTTTCATCTCTCCCAGGGGGTCTTTCATACAGTGAATCCCTTCACCTTCTGGAAGTTCTGTGCTTGTAACTTCCTCTAATCTGTCACTCTCTGACTCTGCCTTTTCCCTTTGCTTACTGTTATCTTTTATCTTTCTGCCTAACCGGTCCATATTTTAAAGAAATTCTTACAAAGATTATTTCCAGCTGAAGACAGACATGCTGTGCTTAACTATTTCTTAGGCGCATAACATCGGCATGATGACAGTAAAGTGTCTGGTTGATCGATGAAGTAGTATTCCATCCTACATCCTATGAAGTAATATGGTAGCTTAAAGGATTAGGCTTTCCTGCAATCCTTGTTAACCAAACAAGGAAAAGTGTCTGGTCGATCGATGAAGTAGTATTCCATCCTACAACCTTCAGAGGCTGTTCATTTTAGCGTGTTTTGTTTTTCACACTCTATGCTGTCCTCAGAGGCTGTCCATTTTAGCGTGTTTTGTTTTTCACACTCTATGCTGTCCTCAGAGGCTGTTCATTTTAGCGTGTTTTGTTTTTCACACTCTGTGCTGTCCTCAGAGGCTGTTCATCTTAGTGTGTTTTGTTTTTCACACTCTATGCTGTCCTCAGAGGCTGTTCATCTTAGCGTGTTTTGTTTTTCACACTCTATGCTGTCCTCAGAGGCTGTTCATCTTAGCGTGTTTTGTTTTTCACACTCTATGCTGTCCTCAAAGGCTGTTCATTTTAGCGTGTTTTTCACACTCTGTGCTGTCCTCACAGGCTGTTCATCTTAGCGTGTTTTTCACACTCTGTGCTGTCCTCAGAGGCTGTTCATCTTAGCGTGTTTTGTTTTTCACACTCTATGCTGTCCTCAAAGGCTGTTCATCTTAGCATGTTATGTTTTTCACACTCTGTGCTGTCCTCAGAGGCTGTTCATCTTAGTGTGTTTTTCACACTCTATGCTGTCCTCAGAGGCTGTTCATCTTAGTGTGTTTTTCACACTCTATGCTGTCCTCAGAGGCTGTTCATCTTAGTGTGTTTTGTTTTTCACACTCTGTGCTGTCCTCAGAGGCTGTTCATCTTAGCGTGTTTTTCACACTCTGTGCTGTCCTCAGAGGCTGTTCATCTTAGCGTGTTTTGTTTTTCACACTCTATGCTGTCCTCAGAGGCTGTTCATCTTAGTGTGTTTTTCACACTCTGTGCTGTCCTCAGAGGCTGTTCATCTTAGCGTGTTTTGTTTTTCACACTCTGTGCTGTCCTCAGAGGCTGTTCATCTTAGTGTGTTTTTCACACTCTGTGCTGTTCTCAGAGGCTGTTCATCTTAGCGTGTTTTTCACACTCTGTGCTGTCCTCAGAGGCTGTTCATCTTAGCGTGTTTTGTTTTTCACACTCTGTGCTGTCCTCAGAGGCTGTTCATCTTAGTGTGTTTTTCACACTCTGTGCTGTTCTCAGAGGCTGTTCATCTTAGCGTGTTTTTCACACTCTGTGCTGTCCTCAGAGGCTGTTCATCTTAGTGTGTTTTTCACACTCTATGCTGTCCTCAAAGGCTGTTCATCTTAGCGTGTTATGTTTTTCACACTCTGTGCTGTTCTCAGAGGTTGTTCATCTTAGCGTGTTTTTCACACTCTATGCTGTCCTCAGAGGCTGTTCATCTTAGTGTGTTTTTCACACTCTATGCTGTCCTCAGAGGCTGTTCATCTTAGCGTGTTTTTCACACTCTGTGCTGTCCTCAGAGGCTGTTCATCTTAGCGTGTTTTTCACACTCTGTGCTGTCCTCAGAGGCTGTTCATCTTAGCGTGTTTTTCACACTCTGTGCTGTCCTCAGAGGCTGTTCATCTTAGCGTGTTTTTCACACTCTGTGCTGTCCTCAGAGGCTGTTCATCTTAGCGTGTTTTTCACACTCTGTGCTGTCCTCAGAGGCTGTTCATCTTAGCGTGTTTTTCACACTCTGTGCTGTCCTCAGAGGCTGTTCATCTTAGTGTGTTTTTCACACTCTGTGCTGTCCTCAGAGGCTGTTCATCTTAGCGTGTTTTTCACACTCTGTGCTGTCCTCAGAGGCTGTTCATCTTAGCGTGTTTTTCACACTCTGTGCTGTCCTCAGAGGCTGTTCATCTTAGTGTGTTTTTCACACTCTGTGCTGTCCTCAGAGGCTGTTCATCTTAGTGTGTTTTTCACACTCTATGCTGTTCTCAGAGGCTGTTCATCTTAGCGTGTTTTTCACACTCTATGCTGTCCTCAGAGGCTGTTCATCTTAGTGTGTTTTTCACACTCTATGCTGTCCTCAGAGGCTGTTCATCTTAGTGTGTTTTTCACACTCTGTGCTGTCCTCAGAGGCTGTTAATCTTAGTGTGTTTTTCACACTCTATGCTGTTCTCAGAGGCTGTTCATCTTAGTGTGTTTTTCACACTCTATGCTGTCCTCAGAGGCTGTT
The DNA here is from genome assembly GCA_017654935.2 of Phymorhynchus buccinoides. Lineage (NCBI taxonomy): Eukaryota > Metazoa > Mollusca > Gastropoda > Neogastropoda > Raphitomidae > Phymorhynchus > Phymorhynchus buccinoides. The sequence continues at coordinate 55,289,089 of CM065695.1, read as the reverse complement.
CATCTTAGTGTGTTTTTCACACTCTATGCTGTCCTCAGAGGCTGTTCATCTTAGTGTGTTTTTCACACTCTATGCTGTCCTCAGAGGCTGTTCATCTTAGTGTGTTTTTCACACTCTGTGCTGTTCTCAGAGGCTGTTCATCTTAGTGTGTTTTTCACACTCTATGCTGTCCTCAGAGGCTGTTCATCTTAGTGTGTTTTTCACACTCTGTGCTGTCCTCAGAGGCTGTTAATCTTAGTGTGTTTTTCACACTCTATGCTGTCCTCAGAGGCTGTTCATCTTAGTGTGTTTTTCACACTCTGTGCTGTCCTCAGAGGCTGTTCATCTTAGTGTGTTTTTCACACTCTATGCTGTCCTCAGAGGCTGTTAATCTTAGTGTGTTTTTCACACTCTGTGCTGTTCTCAGAGGCTGTTAATCTTTGTGTGTTTTTCACACTCTGTGCTGTCCTCAGAGGCTGTTCATCTTAGTGTGTTTTTCACACTCTATGCTGTCCTCAGAGGCTGTTCATCTTAGTGTGTTTTTCACACTCTATGCTGTCCTCAGAGGCTGTTCATCTTAGTGTGTTTTTCACACTCTGTGCTGTCCTCAGAGGCTGTTCATCTTAGTGTGTTTTTCACACTCTATGCTGTCCTCAGAGGCTGTTAATCTTAGTGTGTTTTTCACACTCTGTGCTGTTCTCAGAGGCTGTTAATCTTTGTGTGTTTTTCACACTCTGTGCTGTCCTCAGAGGCTGTTCATCTTAGTGTGTTTTTCACACTCTATGCTGTCCTCAGAGGCTGTTAATCTTAGTGTGTTTTTCACACTCTGTGCTGTCCTCAGAGGCTGTTCATCTTAGTGTGTTTTTCACACTCTATGCTGTCCTCAGAGGCTGTTCATCTTAGTGTGTTTTTCACACTCTGTGCTGTCCTCAGAGGCTGTTCATCTTAGCGTGTTTTTCACACTCTGTGCTGTCCTCAGAGGCTGTTCATCTTAGCGTGTTTTTCACACTCTGTGCTGTCCTCAGAGGCTGTTCATCTTAGTGTGTGTTTTTCACACTCTGTGCTGTCCTCAGAGGCTGTTCATCTTAGTGTGTTTTTCACACTCTGTGCTGTCCTCAGAGGCTGTTAATCTTAGTGTTTTTTTCACACTCTGTTCTGTCCTCAGAGGCTGTTCATTTTAGTGTGTTTTTTGTTTTACTGAAGCAGCGCTGCCCTTAGCTGTTAGGAGAAAAAGATCAGGATCAGCTCTTGGACAATATAATGTTTTCTATGACTATTGGCCTCTGCAACTAGGGTTATTAACGCCCTTGACAGTGAGAGTGAATCCCTTGCTGGCCAGTACCGAAAAGGGCATTCACTCTTGCGAAAGGCAGCCATTTAGTGGCCTCAAATAGGGTTATTGGCGAGAGTCATTCCCTTGTTTGGTCAGTGCTCAACCATCTTCCCCCACCCACCAAGGGCATTCACTCTTGCAAAAGGTGTTCTTTGCTCTAGCCAATAGATGACTTATTAATGCTAATATATGTTAATTTTATTGTGTTCAGGAGCCGTTCATCTCGGCCTGCGTGTCTTTCCTGAAGAGGCGTTGCCCCCAGCTGTCAGGGGGAAAAGATCAGGACCAGCCCCTGAACAATGCTGTTTTATTCATTACTAGGCTGTTGTTAATGACTGAATTACTGTGTTCAGGAGCCGTTCATCTCAGCCTGCGTGTCTTTCCTGAAGAGGCGTTGCCCCCAGCTGTCAGGGGGAAAAGATCAGGACCAGCCCCTAAACAAAACCACGACCTTGCTACCTGACGCTATCACCACTATACTGCACTGCCTCAAACAAGTGGCCAGGTATAATGATAACAATAGTGGAGAACTGTAATACAGTGGTACCCCTCTAATAAGACCTTGAAAGTGCGGTGAAAAAAAAGTCTTATCTGAGGGGTGGTCTTGTTAGAGGACCAAGCATCTTTTCCGAGTCGCCATACGCGGATTTTCCCGAATCCATTTAAAAATTTTTTTATGCTGGTCATCACCTGTGCGTGTAGACATCGTCAATCTCGGTAAAAACGAACCGTTCTCATGTCGAAATTGAAGAATTTAATCAGCCATATCACGATCTGACCACTAAATTTCACCACTTTTATGCACATGTGTCATCACTGAGCAGTTTATGATCAAAGTGTGAACTGAAACAGTCGCGATCGTGTCGATCTTTACGAACTCTGTGCACACGTAAATGCGAAGTCAACTTCCAAGTTGAAACTTGGTGATCGGTCATACTCCATAAGTTGGAACTCAGTGAATCAGAATGGTTTCACTTTTTTTTTAAAAAGTTGAAAAGCAGCTCCTTTCCGCTATCAGACTGATAAATCGGCGTTAGTGTGTGCACTACAACTCTCGCTGAATGCAAACAATTCACAAAATCCGATAAATGAAAGCAGCTGGCGCATTAGCGTTTGCCGTGATTTCGTATCTGCGGTGTATGCGGCGCCATTTTGTCAGCTGAGTTGCATGCGCGGTAAAAGTTCTGTGTGTGCAAACTGTGACTAAAAATTAACTGCCACAGCGTTACTTTGTCTTGTTTTGTGTTGTGTTGTGTCGTGCATAATCCAGTATTTAGTAGGTCCGTTATGGCGAAGATTAGGTCTGTACTGTTATGTGTAGTTTGTGTGTGAGTGCAACATGGGCCATCGAAGTTGCCATCGGACCCGTTGCCATGACTTTCGATCACGAGTTCGTCTGCTTTTCATCGAGAGATCGATTTGCACGAACTTGACTGCAAGTCGGAACTCAGGAAAAGTCGTATTTGCGGCATAGGATATATAGTGGAATGTGTTCGGGGAAAAAGGGGAAAAAAAAAATCGGTCGTATGTGAGGAGAAGTCGCATTTGCGAGCGTCTTATTAGAGGGGTACCACTGTATATAACTGTAATATAGATGATAACAATAATATATAACTGTAATATAGATGGTATTGCTGCCTGACGCTATCACCACTATACTGCACTGCCTCAAACAAGTGGCCAGGTATAATGATAACAATAGTGGAGAACTGTAATATATAACTAATATAGATGATGAACCTGCATGCAAAATTGTATGAAAAACCGTCCATTAGATGAAACGTTATAGCAGTTTAATGTCTCCACATAGTAATCGCTACCTCAGAGCAACACCTGTATATCTCCAAAATGGCTGATTTGAGAAAAGCCCACTTGAAGTTTTTAAACAACAGCAGAAAACACACAAGTCCTTCTACATTGACAAAACTGACAGTAGTGTAAGTTCTGATAGTAATGTACAAGTGCTGAAAGAGGTTTTAAATTTCAATTGACAGAAAAGGCTCAAATATACATTTGCAAACACTAGTCATGCTCTGCACGGGAAGTGTCTTGCTGTGGCTGGATATAATTTAGAGGAACACCAGTTTTCCCATCACAAGCCTAATGTTGTATAAAACATGCCTGCCCTTCCCCTCAGTGCAGCACTGGGTACAGCAGACCACTTTTCTTTTCAACTGCTGTGGCATATAGCATATCTGATGTCTGGCTCCCCTGCTGAGAGAAACAGCCAGACCACCGCTGCCATAGCCAGCTGTGAACTAAGAGTGTAAACAATCTCCCTGCCCCAAAACTTGAGCGATACTGGAGCATACCTCCTTTACCCAAGTGTACTATAAAGATGTATGCATCTTTTGGTAGATAATGTGACCCTTCTGTTTACTCAGTCATGCTCCTCAGCTAGTCTGACTGAAACATGCCGACTTTGGTTTCCGACTATGACTACCAGATAGCAAAAGGGTTATAAAAAACTTATATAGTATCCCAGGTAATATTCTCTAGTATTGAAGTGAGAATAGTTGTTCATTCATTCTGATAAATTATTTGACACAATAAGATAATAAACATATTCTCACCTTTATTCCACATGCGCTTTGACTGTATGGCATTGTTCTTTGAATTGACTTTGATCCACAAACACAGGACATTCTTATACAGGCCAATAATGATGATTATAACAATATCCGTCTCCTCTTCTTGTCACTCTTCACTAGGCAAAAAAAAGAGGTTTGTTTCCGGTTTCTTGACCGACCCTAGTTTTTGGCCGCCGACCCTAAACTTTTTTTGGACCATTGGGGGATTTAAAAAAAAAAATCAATAACACGAAAGCAGTCTTCCAGATTACGCAAAGATGTGCGTCACGGTCGTCAATGATGTACAGCTTAAAGAATTTGACGTAAAAATTCACCTCCTAGTGCATCATTTTGACGTACATTTTTAAAAAAATTAAAAAGAGAAGCAGACATACCTACCCTATTTTTAAAACTGATGAAACAGGAAACAGACCCTTTCTTGCCCGATTATTTTTTTAGTATTATTACACAGACCAATAATGATGACCATAACACAAATATATCTGTCTCCTCTTTTTGTCACTCTTCACTATCATTCAACAGACCAATAATAATGATCACAACACAATATCTGTCTCACTCTTCACTATCATTACACAGACCAATAATAATGATCATAACACAATATCTGTCTCCTCTTCTTGTCACTCTTCACTATCATTACACAGACCAATAATAATGATCATAACACAATATCTGTCTCCTCTTCTTGTCACTCTTCACTATCATTACACAGACCAATAATAATGATCATAACACAATATCTGTCTCCTCTTCTCACTCTTCACTATCATTACACAGACCAATAATGATGATCATAACACAATATCTGTCTCCTCTTCTTGTCACTCTTCACTATCATTCAACAGACCAATAATGATGATCATAACACAATATCTGTCTCCTCTTCTTGTCACTCTTCACTATCATTACACAGACCAATAATAATGATCATAACACAATATCTGTCTCCTCTTCTTGTCACTCTTCACTATCATTACACAGACCAATAATAATGATCATAACACAATATCTGTCTCCTCTTCTTGTCACTCTTCACTATCATTACACAGACCAATAATAATGATCATAACACAATATCTGTCTCCTCTTCTTGTCACTCTTCACTATCATTACACAGACCAATAATAATGATCATAACACAATATCTGTCTCCTCTTCTTGTCACTTCACTATCATTCAACAGACCAATAATAATGATCACAACACAATATCTGTCTCCTCTTCTTGTCACTCTTCACTATCATTACACAGACCAATAATAATGATCATAACACAATATCTGTCTCCTCTTCTTGTCACTCTTCACTATCATTACACAGACCAATAATAATGATCATAACACAATATATGTCTCCTCTTCTTGTCACTCTTCACTATCATTCAACAGACCAATAATAATGATCATAACACAAATATATCTGTCTCCTCTTTTTGTCACTCTTCACTATCATTCAACAGACCAATAATAATGATCATAACACAATATCTGTCTCCTCTTCTTGTCACTCTTCACTATCATTACACAGACCAATAATGATGATCATAACACAATATCTGTCTCCTCTTCTTGTCACTCTTCACTATCATTACACAGACCAATAATAATGATCATAACACAATATCTGTCTCCTCTTCTTGTCACTCTTCACTATCATTACACAGACCAATAATAATGATCATAACACAATATCTGTCTCCTCTTCTTGTCACTCTTCACTATCATTACACAGACCAATAATAATGATCATAACACAATATCTGTCTCCTCTTCTTGTCACTCTTCACTATCATTACACAGACCAATAATAATGATCATAACACAATATCTGTCTCCTCTTCTTGTCACTCTTCACTATCATTACACAGACCAATAATAATGATCATAACACAATATCTGTCTCCTCTTCTTGTCACTCTTCACTATCATTCAACAGACCAATAATGATGATCATAACACAATATCTGTCTCCTCTTCTTGTCACTCTTCACTATCATTACACAGACCAATAATAATGATCATAACACAATATCTGTCTCCTCTTCTTGTCACTCTTCACTATCATTACACAGACCAATAATAATGATCATAACACAATATCTGTCTCCTCTTCTTGTCACTCTTCACTATCATTACACAGACCAATAATGATGATCATAACACAATATCTGTCTCCTCTTCTTGTCACTCTTCACTATCATTACACAGACCAATAATAATGATCATAACACAATATCTGTCTCCTCTTCTTGTCACTCTTCACTATCATTACACAGACCAATAATAATGATCATAACACAATATCTGTCTCCTCTTCTTGTCACTCTTCACTATCATTCAACAGACCAATAATGATGATCATAACACAATATCTGTCTCCTCTTCTTGTCACTCTTCACTATCATTACACAGACCAATAATAATGATCATAACACAATATCTGTCTCCTCTTCTTGTCACTCTTCACTATCATTACACAGACCAATAATGATGATCATAACACAATATCTGTCTCCTCTTCTTGTCACTCTTCACTATCATTACACAGACCAATAATAATGATCATAACACAATATCTGTCTCCTCTTCACTATCATTACACAGACCAATAATGATGATCATAACACAATATCTGTCTCCTCTTCTTGTCACTCTTCACTATCATTACACAGACCAATAATAATGATCATAACACAATATCTGTCTCCTCTTCTTGTCACTCTTCACTATCATTCACTATCATTACACAGACCAATAATAATGATCATAACACAATATCTGTCTCCTCTTCTTGTCACTCTTCACTATCATTACACAGACCAATAATAATGATCATAACACAATATCTGTCTCCTCTTCTTGTCACTCTTCACTATCATTACACAGACCAATAATAATGATCATAACACAATATCCGTATCCTCTTTTTATGACTCTTCACTATCATTCAACAGACCCTCCCAACCCAACCCCCACCTACCACCCCACCCACCCACCCATCGGCTGCCTTTTGCCCCTTCAAAAAATGTGACTAACAATAAAGATCAATTAAGATAAGACATAAGATATAATGGTTTTTATCAGCCCGTAATAGACGAGTGTATGGTGACAGTGGTTGCCAAATTGGCAAATAATTTGATTGAATGTGGTAATGAATCTAGGCAAGAATGATCACATTGAAATTTGATTGAATGTGGTAATGAATCTAGGCAAGAATGATCACATTGACTGGAACAATTTTGATTATTGCACAAACACAGACACACACACACACACACACACGCGTACACATGCATGCACGCACGCACGCGTACACACACACGCATGCACACACGCACACACACACACACACACACACACAGCTGGTGATAATTATGATAGCATCAACAGCAATTAATACCAGAAGAATACCACAGGACAAAATTTGATAAAATAATTATTGCAACAGAAGTCAAATGGACACACACACACACATACACACCTCTCGCTAAACTATCTCTCTCTCTCTCTCTTTCACACACACACACACACACACACACACACGCGCTGCGCGCGCGCGCGCGCGTGGCGCACACACACACACACAGTCATTAATCCGTGTAAGAACCATACTTTATAACCTTTAAATGCTTTTCTTGTGTAATCTGCTAGGCCCCCATACCCTGTCTTTCATTATTACCATGATCTCCTTGTATCATCATCATAGCTAGAATATGTTTATTAAACAATAAACACATATTATTTTTTCTTTTTGTAAATCAAGACCCCCCCCCCCCCCCCCCCCCCAGCTTTCAAAGGAAAAAACCCGATAAACAAATGAATAAACAAGTCAATAAATTAATAAACATATAAATGAATAGCATTTCAAACAATGAAAAATAAAACAAAAAATACAAACATGAAAAAAACCTTAGCTTCAGATGAAAAACTGGTTAGTAGTGCAGGTTTCCTTCTCAGTAGACTAAGAGATAAACTGTTTCTACAGATAGAGCAGCAGTTTGTTTAGATAACTCTTCAGGCACCCGTGGAGTAAGAGACAGCTGACACATACTTGATCCCCGGTCCACCAAGTCCAGTCTCCCATTTCCTCCCGGGAAAGGGGGCTAAGTGCTCAGTGTAATCAGGAAGGCATATGTTTTCGTTCCGCTTAGGCAGCAAAATTTCAGGAAAAGGGGGACCACTGGCAAGGTGATCAGTGGTTGTTCCCCCTTTCTTTCTCACTTATCTTGTACTCTGTGAGGTACAGTTGATTAATCCTGTGTGGTCTGGTGTTCCTTTAAACCTAGAGGAAATTTGGCTCTATGCAACACCAGTTTACTAGATTTATCTCTGCAATTATGCAACATTGCATCACCAGGTTTTGACATATAGAAAAGACTATAAAAAGACACAAAAAGCACAAAAAAACCCAAACCCCCAAATTTGGAGGTAGACCAGTGTTGCTCTGAGGTAGCGTTAAATATAGTGATTTTCCGCCCTTCAAATCGCAATATTCTTGTACCTTTAGCTTATCATTGTAACAAAACTGTGGCATTCGCATACCTGAAACAATTAGGCGATATCTCTATAACATATATACTGTGCAACTGTATTTCAGTCCTATATATATATCTCTGTCTCTGTTTGTGTCTCTCTCTTCTCTCTTTCTCTGTCTGTCCCCCTGTCTGGCTCTCTGTGTCTCTGTCTTTCTCTGTCTCTCTCTCTGTCTGTATGTCTGTCTCTTCTTTCTCTCTATCGTTCTCTTTCTCTCTCTATCGTTATAAGTGTGGGTGTGGGTGTGATTTGTTAATAGTGTGGCCTGGGCGTCTTTAAGTGTCCATCAGTGTGAGTGTTTCAAGTTGGTTGCGAAAGTGTACTGTAGATTATGTCATTCATTATTTGGGCGTGATTGAGAAATTGACTGAGGGATCAGGGAAGGGGGGTGTTGGTCAATGTTTGATGTATACTTTTTGTTCATTGTGTTTATTTTAGTGATTTCTGTAAAGCGCTTAGAGCTTAAAGATTAGGCGCTATAAAAGTTGTCTTAATAAATAAATAAATAATAGAGAGCCAGTTTGAAACCATTCAATGACTGGAAAGTGTACTGGATGGAGTGCTAAAAATAGGAGATAATGAAAATTGACATTTTGCAATTTCGACCAAGTTTGGGCCATCAGCATTTCAATATTAAGTTGAAAACTATTATGAAACATTATTTTTCTCTTAGCACAGCACCACAATAACAGCTGGTAAAATGTGTGGCCCTGGTATTCTCTGAATGTAGAAATTATGGGATGTCAAAGTTGGGGAAAATCGCATTTACAAGATTTGTGAAAAAAATAAATTATTAAAAAAAATCATAACTTTTGAACAGAGAGACATAATCACTCCATTCTTTTTGTGTTATTCTTAGATTTATTTTCTCATTTACGGGGAGTAGCTGTATTTCAGCTGTGTGACCATTTAATTTTTATGTGCCATTAGCTACTTCTAGTTAATACTGGGTAACGGTAAAGATGTGCTAAAAACCCCCCCCCCCACCCCCCACCCCCCCCACCCTGCATTTCTCGGTTAATTCCATTTTCCCGTTTTTGCCTTTCTTACCAAACATAAAGCTGTATTTTATTAACCTTTTCAGCTAATTATCTTTTTGGAATACTAACCCTAACCCTAATCCTACCCCCCTCTATAAGACGGAAAAACGCAATGAACCACGACTGTGACAAATGCCGCAGTGTACTGCAGTACATGGGGGGGGGGGGGGGGGGGTCCTATTATATAATTGCCTTTATCATGACTGCAATTAATTATTGAACAAAGATAATTAGCTGAAAATGTTCATAAAATACAGCTTCATGTTTGGTAAGAAAGGCAAAAATGGAATGGGAAAAATGGAATTAAACCGAGAAATGCACCATGCTATCAATGGAAATGTAGGGGTGGTGGCACATCTTGACCTTTACCTAATACTGTTGTTAATCTGCTTGTTGTGTTTCAGTCATGTAAATCATGACCTGCAGGATGCCATTAGCACCATGCTATCCAACCTCAGCATGACTGTTATTATTATTACAACTATTACTTCTTCTTCTTCCTCGATCGCTCAGACAGTTTCCTGTCAATTATGAGCACAGATGCATCATGCTGCCGTTATGCACCTAAGAAATAGCTAGGCCCAGCAAGTCGGACTTTGGCTGGAAGAAATGTTTTTTAAAGTGTTTCTTGTAAAAACTAAAAAAGGCATGAGAATGGACCGGTATGACAGAAAGATATTAGACGACTGTAAGCAAAGGGAAAAGGCAGAGTCAAAGAGAGTGACAGTTTAAAGGAAGTAACAAGCACCAAACTTCCAGAAGGTGGGGGAACTATTTATACAAAAGACCACCCCGGTATCCCCCCGGGGGGATTATCACTACTATTATTAGCTTGTTGTCATGTTTCAGTCATGTGAATCAAGACCTTCAGGATGCCATCAGCACCATGCTATCCAACGCCTCTGTCTACCTCAGCAAACTGAGGGGGGCTCCCCCTCCACCCGGCCCCCCCGGGGGACCCAAGCCCCCCCAGTACCCCCAGCCCATGGTCACACAGGTGAGACATTGAATGAGTGGTTGGTGTTTAACCCTCTTATATTCGGATTGTTTGAGACCAAACTTCTGCTAGATTTCATATTCTTTGGGCGAATGTAGCCCAAAATGGATTAGTGTGGTTTATGCTTCACCATTGCTAGAAATAAATGTCTACAGCCATGAAATTTTGCATGTGTGGTCATGAGGCTTTGTTCTCGGGAGTGAAGTGTGTTTTGTGTGTCTCAGACTGAAGGGTCATGTCATTGTCAACTAAATGTCACCAAATGTGTCACATATTATGGTTAACATTGTAAAACAGCGCACTGACATGCAGATTATTCATACGCATGCACGTTAGTAGGTGAAAATGAAAGCTGAAGCCTACCTGACCTAGTCTTGTTCTCTGTCCGTTGCTTCAGTTCATACTGCTAATCCAGTGAGTGACACAGAAGATTGTCAACTGTCACCAATAAAACCTATTTGGATGTAGTTCAAACCACAACTGTACATTGTTTGTATACACTTTCACACACTGTAATACACTATAAAATACACACACACACTCAACCAGAGTTGTACAGTGCAGACCTGTTTACCATTCCGGTTTTGCCGGAATTATTCCGGAAATTTGCTAAAAAAAATTCCGGGTAAAATAGTAAATTCCGGGTGAACGACTGAAAAAATTCCGGGATTTCGAAAAACCGTCTATTATTTGTTTCCGTTCGTATGAAAAGACGCAAGGGTTGACTGAAACGTGTAGCTAACACGCCACGTCATCAGAAAAGGGTTGTACTTGACGTCACATGCATTAAATGCTGAATTTTCATTGGTTAAAGGGGTGAAATGTTTTTATTTTGGTCGATCTATTTCGGGACTGAGCAAATGGCGGCCAGGCTTTTACTGTCGATTCGAAGAGCTTTTCAGGCAGTTTTTTAATGGTAGAGATTTTAATTAGGGCTTGAAATGAGTCAATTTAGATTATATTATCACTGGAAAATACGATGATGTGAGAATTTTGAAGTTTTCGAGAACGGAAAATGAAGTCAAAATTGATTGCTTGATGGCGCCGAGTTGCAACTTGGCATCCGCCGGTCTGCGGCCGAGTGATTTTTCTCTGTCCCATCGTGGACATTTCCAGTGTATTTTGCTTTTTCCAGCTTGTTTTATACTAAAATTGACTAAGAATTAGTGACTGACCAGCCGCCGTGGTGTAGTGGTTAGCGTCGCGGACTACTGGCTGGGAGGTCTCGGGTTCGAATCCCATCAGAGGCGAGGGTTTTTTCGGTCCTGGACCGACTCCTACCCAGAGTGAGTGGCTATGGGCTCAATGGGAAGACTGAAACCACACAGTTGAGTTTCATCCGCTTAACGGATGCGATTCTGAGAGTGTTGCTCTAATTTCAAGACCAACACTGCAGGTGTCTGTAGTTCTCGGGCCTGGTTAACGCCGGGATATCATTATGAAAGGAAGCGTAGAGTACAGCCCTGCCATGCAGTCTCAGACCGATACGGAACTCCATAGTCATCATCATCATCGTTATCATCGCCTCTTTTTCCATCAATCATAAAATAAAAAAAAAAAATGTCTCAAATTCTGTGGCTTTGCATGCCCTGCTCTCATGGTGACCTCAGTTTCGGTTTCCAATCCAGTCTATGATCCTTGGTGCGTTCGGGTCAAAGTCATTGGGATCAGTGTGTTCTGGGGAGCTGTCGGTGGACGGACGTGGTGGCGCCCTCGGAGGAGGACCTCACTCACGCTGGCTCCGCGACTAAGAGAATAGTGTCGTCAGTAGGGGGGGCTTAGTAGGTGGTGTCCTGAACAGGCTCCACTGAACTCCACCGAAGTGACTCAGCAGAAGTGCAGTGTCTCCTCGGTTGGTTGCCTCCTGACGGCCTAACATAAATTCTCTCCCCTTGGACTGCTGGTCTCGGTTTCTGCGACTTGAAACAAACCCGGGTGTAGCTGCGAATTGGGATTCGGAACGAGCGGCGTGGGAGCAACGCCACTGTACAGCCCAGAAGATGGGACAGCAAACAAAAAAAAAAAATCAAAAAAAATAAAAGAATTAGTGACTGAATTTACTAATAAAACTTTTCTGGCAAAATTGAGCCAAGAAATCATCACAATATTGAAAATCGACGCCGATGTTCGCGGAAAGGAGAAGAACAAGAAACCGCTTTTATCGCGAGTCGTGTACAGATCATGTGAATTCCGGTTTTTGTTCTCAAATTCCGTTTTTTTTTTTTTTGTTTTTTTGGTGTGGCAAATTCCGGGTTTTTCATTATAAGGGTAAACAGGTCTGACAGTGATAAGTCACAGTGTGTACCACCACTGTCGTTGTGTCATTGGTGTCACCCCATCATATAGGTGTGCATACCCCACCCCCACCCCCTACCCTCCACCATACACATCTACCACTGTGTCATGGTAGTCACAAAAACATTCATTCTTGCGATAATAAGAGAGCTATCTGACATAAGAGCACAGTCATGTAGGCCAAAGACGGACTGTCACTGTGGCTTGATGCCTAGGTATCACAATCAACATGTAGGCCTAGGCATGTCGTCTGCTGTGACCCTCCAAAATGGGTCAAGTGTGGGCCTTTGTTTACTTGCTCTGTGTGTTGCGCATCTGTTTGTTTTGTCTGCTGCTGTTTTGAAGAATGGGTGGGGTAAAACAAAAATAAATAATCGAGAGGGGCCGCAGTGTTTGGAAATGCATGTATGGGCCAGTTGGTTATAAAATCGAAATGAATGCCATGCCGTACCGAGGCCGCCATTTTGTTTCAAGCGATGCAAGCTCAGTGTTGACGACTTGACTTCGGCACTCTAACCCATGGTCACTCAGTGGGACATTGGATGAGGCATTGGTGTTTAATGTACCCTAACCCTAACCCATGGGCACTCAGTGGGACATTGGATGAGGCATTGGTGTTTAATGTACTAACCCTAACCCATGGGCACTCAGTGGGACATTGGATGAGGCATTGGTGTTTAATGTACCCTAACCCTAACCCATGGGCACTCAGTGGGACATTGGATGAGGCATTGGTGTTTAATGTACCCTAACCCTAACCCATGGGCACTCAGTGGGACATTGGATGAGGCATTGGTGTTTAATGTACCCTAACCCTAACCCATGGGCACTCAGTGGGACATTGGATGAGGCATTGGTGTTTAATGAACCCTAACTCTAAACCCATGGGCACTCAGTGGGACATTGGATGAGGCATTGGTGTTTAATGAACCCTAACTCTAACCCATGGGCACTCAGTGGGACATTGGATGAGGCATTGGTGTTTAATGTACCCTAACTCTAACCCATGGGCACTCAGTGGGACATTGGATGAGGCATTGGTGTTTAATGTACCCTAACTCTAACCCATGGGCACTCAGTGGGACATTGGATGAGGCATTGGTGTTTAATGTACACCAACACTGACCCTAACCCATGGTCACTCAGTGGGACATTGGATGAGGCATTGGTGTTTAATGAACCTTAATAATAATAATAATAATAATAATAGGGGATACTTATATAGCGCGATACCCCACATTGGGCTCATCGCGCTTTACAACAGTATAAATGCATTACAAATCATAGTTAACAGCAGCATATTAAAGTGTCGCACATAAAATCACAAATTGAATAAAAACATTTATCAATTAAGACAATATAAAACAGCACGTCACACGAAAACTATGGGAAATATACAACTTTTAAAATATGACTGCACAGAAACAACAATGCAATAACATAGCTGCCAACCATTCATTTTTTCCCGGAATTTTTCCGTTTTCTGGCCGCGATTCCGCTTTTCTGATTTAAAGAAAAAAATTCTGTATTCCAAAATTTAAAAAAAAAAAAAAAAAAGCGCTTAAAATCGAGTTGAGTCGACGTGTATGCGGGTTTCCAATGCCGATCCATCTTTTCCGACCCGAAAACCATATTCTGCGCATGCGTACAAACTTTCTTTTCTTGCCAAGATGGCGTCAAAGAAAAGCGCGCAGTCGAAAAGTCGGGCCTACCAGAAGTTTGTTCCCCGATATAAGAAGAATTTTCCGTATATTTACGAGTCTTGACAAGGCAAAAAAAAAAAAAGTTATGCCTTCTGCACAGTATGTCGGAATGATTTCAAAATTTCGCACGGGGATCGAAGTGACATCACCCAGCGCGAGTAGACAGACAGGCGTAAGACGAAAGTAGAAGTCTCCCGCTGTGAAGAAAACGCCTTCGGCTTCGATAGCGTAATGTTTCTCTTCCAAAATGGACAACAGTTCAATCAATGTAGAGGTAGGCATTTATTTTGAAAGAGTTTTTGTTTATTGAAAAGAAAAACTTCACATATTTTTCCATTTCTCTTCTAATGATTACAATGTCAGTCTCTCTCTCTCACCCTCTCTCTCTCTCTCTCTCTCCTCTCTCTCTCTCTCTCCTCTCTCTCTCTCTCTCTCTCCTACCTCTCTCTCTCTCTCTCTCTATCTCTCTCTCTCTCTCTCTCTCTCTCTCTCTCTGTCTGTGCTTTGTTTCTTGATTGACTTCTCTATTATGTTTTGCTTTGAGTTGTACTTAATTAAGTCAATAGTTTATCTTATACTCCTAAAAAGCGTGACATGATCAGCCATGCTTATCCTCATTTAAAAAAATCTCTCTCTCTCTCTCTCTCTGTCTCTCTCTCTCTCTCTCTCTCTCTCTCTCTCTCTCTCTCTCTCTCTCTCTCTCTCTCTCTCTCTCTCTCTCTCTCTCTCTCTCTCTCTCTCTCTCTCTCAACCTGTCATTAGGTATTAGCTTTTTGAACCAATTATTACTAGTCTCTGGACTTGGGCTTTCTCAGAAGGGGTCAAGCCACCCTCCCGAACCCACCTATCACCAGATTTTTCTTCTCAAAGGTTGGCGGCTATGGAATTGTTGTGTGAAACTGGTTTTAATTTCATTTGGTTGCAACAGGGTGTTGGTGATATTTGCGCTTTCCTAGTTATTCTTAGGCAACGACTAATTGACATGTTTATTCAAAATTGGTCTGGGCATATTAGAGACAGAGAAAGATATTCGTGTATCGCTCATTTAAAACTGTCTTTGAAAAATAAATATACTTTAGTTATATTGATACATACTGTTTTAGGGTCGCTCTATCTCAAGCTAGATTCTGTGTTCTTCCACTCAATGAAAATATTCACAGATTCAGTCCCAATGTTCAAGATAAGAAATGTCCTTTTTGCATGAGCCAAGTAGAAGATGAATACCACTTAATATATAAATGTACATTATACACAGATCATAGGACAGCATTTCTTAAAGATTATCTTCACTTACCATTGAATATTCTGCTTCAAGCACGTGCAAATCCAAGAACAGTTAAAGTTTCGAAATTTATTTTCCATGCTATTAGGCGAAGGCAACGCTTTCAGTGACATGTTACATTATTTACTGTGATCTATTGGTGTTTACGTGTATTGTAAATTCAGATTATTTGTGCCGAATGTTGACTTACATATTGTACATGTCTACATTACCAAATGGTTTTGTCGCATTTATTGATGTATTTATGGCATTATGTTTCCTTGCTGGTCCCAACCCCACCAAACCCAAACTCCCCTACCCCCCATGTTCCTTTGAATTGTGGCCCATGGCTGATGTTCATTAAAACTTTCGTCTCTTCTCGTTCTCTCTCTCTCTCTCTCTCTCTCTCTCTCTCTCTCTCTCTCTCTCTCTCTCTCTCTCTCTCTCTCTCTCTCTCTCTCTCTCTCTCTCTCTCTCTCTCTCTCTCTCTCTCTCTCTCTCTCTCTCTCTCTCCTCTCTCTCTTCTCTCTCTCTCTCTCTCTCTCTCTTCTCTCTCTCTCTCTCTCTCTCTCTCTCTCTCTCTCTCTCTCTCTCTCTCTCTCTCTCTCTCTCTCTCTCTCTCTCTCTCTCTCTCTCTCTCTTCTCTCTCTCTCTCTCTCTCTCTCCTCTCTCTCTCTCTCTCCTCTCTCTCTTCTCTCTCTCTCTCTCTCTCCTCTCTCTCTCTCTCTCTCTCTCTATCTCTCTCTCTCTCTCTATCTCTCTCTCTCTAGTTTGCGAGGGCACAGTGTAAAAAAGCATGCCATGATCAGCCTTGCTTATTTGTTTACCCTCATTTAAAAAATCTCTCTCTCTCTCTCTCTCTCTCTCTCTCTCTCTCTCTCTCTTCTCTCTCTCTCTCTCTCTCTCAACCTCATTGGGTATTAGCTTTTTCAATTACCAGTCTCTGGACTTGGGGTCAAATCCCCCTCCCCTTCTCCTTCCTCCCCCCCCCCCCTCCAATATATATAATGTGAGTAGTTATATAAACATTGTTTTTTTTTATTCCAGTATGTAATGATGGGGTGGACAAAAAATATACCTACTCTGTGTGTGTGTGTTTATGTGTGTGTTAGTGTGTTACATGGTCATGTGTGTGTTGTTTTGATATTCATTAATGCAATTTAGTTTGTTTTTTAAAACTATGTTATCTTGTCAGGAGATGACGAGTTTGCTTATAAAAGTATAAAAAATGCTTCAGCTTCAGGGGGCACCCTGACCCCCGCTTTCTCAGAAGGGGGACAAGCCCCCCTCCCGAACCCACCCCCCACCAGATTCCTTATTTTGCTTCTCAAAGGTTGGCAGCTGACGCTCTCTCTCTCTGGCATCGCCTAACGGAGCGCTGTTGATGACTGCAAGACCAAAACACGGGCAAGCCAACAAATGGACCCTGTCAGTAGGAGGTGGGGGTGGGGGCATTGTAAAGACTCCATGTATAGCTGTATTTTCATTATGTTTATTATTTTTTCAAGGAGGGGGGTGGGAGGAATGATGCCTTCACAGCAGGAGTGTCCATGGCTTTCTATCTCTGTGTTTGCCTGAATGTCTGTTTGCGTCTCTCTCTCTCTCTCTCTCTCTCTCTACTCTCTCTCTCGTTCTCTCTCTAGATCTCGCTCTCTCTCTCTCTCCTCTACTCTCCTCTCCTCTCTTCTCTCTCTCTCTCTCTCTCTCTCTCTCTCTCTCTCTCTCTCGCCTAAAATCTTTATCCTTGTCAAATCTCTCAAATAAAGTTGTCCAGTCTCTCTCTCTCTCTCTCTCTCTCTCTCTCTCTTTTATTGACAGTTTGTATTTGATGCACGCCTCAATAGGAAACCCTAACCCATGGTCACTCAGTGGGACATTGGATGAAGCATTGGTGTTTAATGAACCCTAACCCTAACCCATGGTCACTCAGTGGGACATTGGATGAGGCATTGGTGTTTAATGAACCTTAACCCTAACCCTAACCAATGGTCACTCAGTGGGACATTGGATGAGGCATTGGTGTTTAATGAACCCTAACTCTAAACCACTTCACCCTCTGCATTCCAAAAGTCCGAACAAAGTCCTTTGGAGAAAGAGCTTTCTCCTTCTCTGCTCCAACTCAGTGTATATCCCCAGATGGACCCCCTCTCCATGGGGGGAGGATGCCCTCCCAGCAGCAGCCCCCTGTTGTTGGTCCGGTGGGTGGAGAGGGGGGGGGAGCCATTGTTATATGTTGATGATGTTCATTATATCCCCAGATGGACCCCCTCTCCATGGGGGGAGGGATGCCCTTCCAGCAGCAGCCCCCTGTTGTTGGTCCGGTGGGTGGAGAGGGGGGGGGGGAGCCATTGTTATATGTTGATGATGTTCATTATATCCCCAGATGGACCCCCTCTCCATGGGGGGAGGGATGCCCTCCCAGCAGCAGCCCCCTGTTGTTGGTCCGGTGGGTGGAGAGGGGGGGGGGGAGCCATTGTTATATGTTGATGATGTTCATTATATCCCCAGATGGACCCCCTCTCCATGGGGGGAGGGATGCCCTCCCAGCAGCAGCCCCCTGTTGTTGGTCCGGTGGGTGGAGAGGGGGGGGGGGAGCCATTGTTATATGTTGATGATGTTCATTATATCCCCAGATGGACCCCCTCTCCATGGGGGGAGGGATGCCCTTCCAGCAGCAGCCCCCTGTTGTTGGTCCGGTGGGTGGAGAGGGGGGGGGAGCCATTGTTATATGTTGATGATGTTCATTATATCCCCAGATGGACCCCCTCTCCATGGGGGGAGGGATGCCCTCCCAGCAGCAGCCCCCTGTTGTTGGTCCGGTGGGTGGAGGGGGGGGAGCCCCCGGCCCCCCCTGGCCCCCCCACCGCCGGGGGCTTTTTCCCCCCCAAACATGCCCCCCCTCAACCCAGCCACTCCCGGATCTCCTGCCCGCGCCTTCCCCCCCATGGCGGGACCCCAGCCCCCCAGCTCCAACCATATGCGGCCTACAACCCTATGGCTTCACTCAACTCTCAGTTCCAGAGTGAGTAACATTGTGTGCTACGTAACATCATCATATGTAGTAACATTGTGTGCTGCGTAACATCATCATATGTAGTAACATTGTGTGCTGCGTAACATCATCATATGTAATAACATTGTGTGCTTCGTAACATCATATGTAGCAACATTGTGTGTTACGTAACATCATCATATGTAGTAACATTGTGTGTTATGTAACATCATCATTATGTAGTAACATTGTGTGCTGCGTAACATATGTAGTAACATTGTGTGTTACGTAACATCATCATATGTAGTAACTGTGTGCTACGTGACATCATCTATATAATCTGTTAGCTCCAACCCTTCGACCTACAACTCTATGGCTTCACTCAACTCTCAGTTCCAGAGTGAGTAACATTGTGTGCTGCGTAACATCATATGTAGTAACATTGTGTGTTACGTAACATCATATGTAGTAACACTGTGTGCTACGTGACATCATTATATGTAGTAACATTGTGCATGAGATGATATCATTATATTATGTATCTCTAAGCTCCAACCCAGCGACTTAGAACCCCATGGCTTCTGTCAATTCTCTGTTTGTAAATGGGTAATGTGTGAGTTGTAAGACATGTCCTTGTATCTTTCCTATCTACCCTGCCTTCTTTATTCCTATGAGTTCTGTCAATTCTCTGTTTGTAAATGGGTAATGTGTGAGTTGTACGACATGGCCTTGTATCTTTCCTATCTACCCTGCCTTATTTAATCCTATGAGTTCTGTTAATTCTCTGTTTGTAAATGGGTAATGTGTGAGTTGTAAGACATGTCCTTGTATCTTTCCTATCTACCCTGCCTTCTTTATTCCTATGAGTTCTGTTAATTCTCTGTTTGTAAATGGGTAATGTGTGAGTTGTAAAACATGTCCTTGTATCTTCCCTGCCTTCTTTAACCCTTTTATATTCGGATTGTTTGAGACCAAACTTCTGCTAGATTTCATATTCTTTTGGCAAATGTAGCCCAAAATGGGTTAGTGTGGTTTTGCTACACCATTGCTAGAAATAAATGTCTACAGCCATGAAATTTTGCATGTGTGGTCATGAGGCTTTGTTCTCGGGTGTGAAGTGTGCTTTGTGTGTCTCAGACTGAAGGGTCATGTCATTGTCAACTAAATGTCACCAAATGTGTCACATATTATGGTTAACATTGTAAAACAGCGCACTGACATGCAGTTTATTCATACGCATGCACGTTAGTAGGTGAAAATGAAAGCTGAAGCCTACCTGACCTAGTCTTGTTCTCTGTCCGTTGCTTCAGTTCATACTGCTAATCCAGTGAGTGTCACAGAAAATTGTCAACTGTCACCAATAAAACCTATTTGTATGTAGTTCAAAACACAACTGTACATTGTTTGTAATTGTATACACTTTCACACACTGTAATACACTTTATAAAATACACACACACACTCAACAGAGCTGTACAGTGATAAGTCACAGTGTGTACCACCACTGTCGTTGTGTCATTGGTGTCACCCCATCATATAGGTGTGCATACCCCACCCCCACCCTCCACCCTACACACACACCACTGTGTCATGGTAGTCACAAAAACATTTATTCTTGCGATAATAGAGAGCTGGCTGACAGAAGAGCACAGCCATGTAGGCCAAAGACCTACATGAGACCATCACTGTGGCTTGATGCCTAGGTATCACAATCAACATGTAGGCCAAAGACCTACATGAGACCATCACTGTGGCTTGATGCCTAGGTATCACAATCAACATGTAGGCCAACGACCTACATGAGACCATCACTGTGGCTTGATGCCTAGGTATCACAATCAACATGTAGGCCAAAGACCTACATGAGACCATCACTGTGGCTTGATGCCTAGGTATCACAATCAACATGTAGGCCAACGACCTACATGAGACCATCACTGTGGCTTGATGCCTAGGTATCACAATCAACATGTAGGCCAAAGACCTACATGAGACCATCACTGTGGCTTGATGCCTAGGTATCACAATCAACATGTAGGCCAACCGCCCTACATGAGACTCATCACTGCTGTGCTTGATGCCTGGGTATCTCAATCAACATGTAGGCCAAGACCTACATGAGACCATCACTGTGGCTTGTTTGCCTAGGTATCACAATCAACATGTAGGCCAAAGACCTACATGAAGACCATGGGTGGGGTAGATGCAAAGGTATCACAATCGACATGTAGGCCAACGACCCTACCATGAGACCATCACTGTGGCTTGATGCCTAGGTATCACAATCAACATGTAGGCCAACGACCTACATGAGACCATCACCATGTGGCTTGATGTCCTAGGTAGTCACAATCAACATGTAGGCCAAAGACCTACATGAGACCATCACTGTCGCTTGATGCCTAGGTATCACAATCAACACTGTAGGCCTAACGGATCCTACATGAGGACCATCACTGTGGCTTGATGCCTAGGTATCACAATTCAACATGTAGGCCTAGGCATGTCGTCTGCTGTGACACTCCAAAGTGGGTCAAGTGTGGGCCTTTGTTTACATGCTCTGTGTGTTGCGCATCTGTTTGTTTGGTCTGCTGCTGTTTGAAAAGAATGGGTGGTGGTAAAACAAAAAACTAGATATCGCGAGAGGGGCCGCAGTGTTTGGAAATGCAGTGTATGAGCCAGTTGGTTATAAAATCGAAAATGCATGCCATACAGTACCGAGGCCGCCATTTTGGTTTGATGCGATGCTAGATAAGTGTTGACAACCGGACTTAAGAATTGCTAACGTTTTTCTCTACACCACCTCCTAAATCCACATCTTGAATCTTCTTCTAACTCTTCATGGTCATATTTTCCCATTTCTTCAATAATATTATCCTACTCATAGTCCGAAATTCCGAGAAATCCTTACAATCACACACAGTAGCGCTGTAGCAGACGACAAATTCAGACCCACGCTTTCATTTACAACTGCTACACTGACACGCAAGCAGTTTTGTCTCTTTGTCTGTGAATGGACGTGAGTTGCTATCCCGTAATACTAGAAGCAGTTTCATTGGTCTGTCCCAAGGATGCTACCAGCTTTGTGGTCCATTCTACACACTTTCACGGAATCTGCACGTGAAGGAAAACTACCAGGTTGAAGGTCACGGCGATTTACGTTGTGAAAACATAGGGTTACGATGTGAATGCAAGAGGGTTAATCCAAATGAGTTTTGTTAATTATCAGTTCCAAGTGCCTAATGTTTGTCATAATGTCGCTGTAGTTCAGACATAGGTGTCAATGTGATTATTTCCAGAGTTTTGCAGTATAATGATCAAAGGGAGTAGTCTGTGTACTGTGTGTTTTAACCCTTTGTGCGCTGACCTTTACGCCCCGCGTGGACTGCACTCCCAGCCTGCAGTGTTCTAAGAAAGGTACTAGTTGTGGCAGTATAATCGATCAAAGCTGAGTAGTCCTGTGTACTGTGTGTTTTAACCCTTTGTGCACTGCCCATTTGCCCCGTAGGCTGCACTCCCAGCCTGCAGGTTCTAAGAAAGGTACTAGTTGTGCAGTATAATGATCAAAGGGAGTACTCTGTGTACTGTGTGTTTTAACCCTTTGTGCACTGACCATTTGCCCCGTGGACTGCACTCCCAGCCTGCAGGTTCTAAGAAAGGTACTAGCTTTATTGCCCCCAAAAAATCCTTACCCCCCAAAAAAAAGAAGAATGAAATCTTCCCCCCCCCCCCCCCCAAGCTTTAAAATGGGACAATGAGTTTAGCAAGTCATTCCGAATAAACTAAGCTTCATGTTATCAATAATAGCTCTTACTTTGATAAGGAAAGTACATTGAGGTCTCTGCCCGATAGTGTGGAATGTGTTAACCCCTTGACTGCCATATAACACATCACATATTATGGACTTGATGACATCACTAGCGACGTCATTAGATGAAGAGGAATAACTCTGGATTATAGCTTTTTGCTTTTAAGCAGTCAGGAGAAGTTATATCCTCAGACCCTTTTGATAGATATACTCTAATAGTTCTCTTGTACATTTGACATTTTCAAATGTATTTTTTCTACCTTTTTTCTCTGGCATTGAAGGGATTAATGTCACTGTAGTTTAGATATGTTTAAACTTGTACACTGTATGACCAGACCAGGGGCTTTGTGCTAGCAGTTGGTGGATTCATAATGTATCTTACTTAGATTCTTTTATCCCTCACCCTTTTTTGTTCTCTAGTCCTTCCTAAACCTTTCTGTCTTACCTTTCTCATAAACTTAGACTTAGTGCAGGCATAAAACGTCCAAAAGAGCTGCAGGGATTGTAATTGCTCTGTGTAGGATTGTAGTAAGAGAAAGAGAGAGTGTGTTTTTAATGTGGCATAGTTGCATGCAATGTGTGTCTATATGTATGTGTTGCCTTTCCTGCGTGGGTTTAAAGCTAGACTGTGGCAACATGGCTTGTTGGGTTTACTTTGTGTTGCTTTCCTAAACCTACCATATTTTTCTGACTATAAAGCGATACTTTTTTTCCCAGACTGAGACCCACTCTCCTTATAATATGATGAAAAAAATAGTAAGAAAGTGTACTAACAAAATCTTAATTTTTTGTAAAATTTTGGGGTGCGCCTTAATACGGTGCAACTTATAGTCCCAAAAATATGGTAGCATTTG
The DNA here is from genome assembly GCA_017654935.2 of Phymorhynchus buccinoides. Taxonomy (NCBI): domain Eukaryota; kingdom Metazoa; phylum Mollusca; class Gastropoda; order Neogastropoda; family Raphitomidae; genus Phymorhynchus; species Phymorhynchus buccinoides. The sequence continues at coordinate 55,265,702 of CM065695.1, read as the reverse complement.
TTCATCTTCTTTCCTCTTTGTTGCTTATAGGCTAATAATCCTGTGTTGAACCCAGAGACTTGACTTGATGACAGCTGTATAGCTCTATTCTCTTTCTTCGTGTCTCTCCCTGTCTGTCTGTCTGTCAGTCTGTCATGCCCTGATTAGTATTGCCCATCAGATGTGGGTAAGTTTTTCCCGATGGTTCCTCCCGCGATAGACGCTGGTTGGAACCCCATAGACGCACGCTTTCACAGTGAGTGTGCCGTGCTGTGACCTGCACCGCCTGAAGCACTGTACTGTTGGCCCTTTGTTGAACTGTTGGCCCTGTGTTGGCCTGTTGGCCCTGTGTTGAACTGTTGGCCCTGTGCTGAACTGTTGGCCTTGTGTTGAACTGTTGGCCTTGTGTTGAACTGTTGGCCCTGTGTTGAACTGTTGGCCTTGTGTTGAACTGTTGGCCCTGTGTTGAACTGTTGGCCTTGTGTTGAACTGTTGGCCCTGTGTTGGCCTGTTGGCCCTGTGTTGAACTGTTGGCCCTGTGTTGAACTGTTGGCCCTGTGTTGAACTGTTGGCCTTGTGTTGAACTGTTGGCCCTGTGTTGAACTGTTGGCCCTGTGTTGAACTGTTGGCCCTGTGTTGAACTGTTGGCCCTGTGTTGAACTGTTGGCCTTGTGTTGAACTGTTGGCCCTGTGTTGGCCTGGAATGACTTGTTGGCCATTGGTTTAGTGTTGGACACTAATTGTTGGACATTACTTCTGTATTTTTCGGACTGTAAGGCGATATTTCCCCCCAGACTGAGACCGCCTGCGCCTTATAATATGACTACTAAATAGTTAAGAAAATACATTAACATAATCTGAATTTTGTGTAAAATTTGGGGGATGAGCTTATATCACAGAGTGCCTTTTATAGCCGTACAAATACCAGTAGTGGACATTACTGTGGGACCACTAATTGTTGGACATTACTTTGTTGGACAGTAATTGTTGGACATTGTTGTGGGACATTAATTGTTGGACATTGGTTGTTGGACACTAATGTTGGCCACTAATTGTGGACACTACTGATTGGTACTTGGTTGTGGACACTAATTGTTGGACACTAATTGTAGGACATTGGTGTTGGGACACTAATGTTGGACATTGGTTACTGTGTTGGACACTTAATTGTTGGACATTAATTGTTGGACATTGGTTGTTGGACACTAATTGTTGGCACATTGGTGTTTGGACATAATTGTTGGACATTAATTGTTGACACTAATTGTTGGACCATTGGTTGTTGGACACTAATTGTTGGGACATTGGTGTTGGACATTAATTGTTTGGACACTAATTGTTGGACATTACTGTTGGACATTGCGTTGTCAGGACACTAATTGTTGGACATTGGTTGTTGGACCATTAATGGTTGGACATTGGTTGTTGGACATTAATTGTCTTGGACATGGTTGTTGGACACCTAATTGTTGGACATTATTGTTGGACACTAATTGTTGGACATAACTTGTTGGATCATGGTTGTTGGACACTAATGTGGACATTGGTTCGGGACACTAATGTTGGACACTTAATTGTTGGACATTGGTTGTTGCGACACTAAATTGTTGGACATTGGTGTTGGACACTAATTGTTGCGACACTAATTGTGGAAACATTGGTTGTTGGACCACTAATTGTTGGACATTGGGTAATGTTGACATAAACTTGTTGGACCATAAATTGTTGGACACAATTGTTGGACATTACTTGTTGGACACAAACTTGGTGGACACTAATGTTGACATAACTGTTGGACACAATTGTGGGACATTACTTGTTGGACATAACTTGGGGACAATTAATTGTTGCGGCACTAATTGTTGGTACACTAATTGTTCGAGACATTAATTGTTGGACACTAATGGTTGGACATTAATTGTTGGACATTAATTGTTGCGACATTACTTGTTGACATTGGTGGTTGGACACTAATTGTTGGACATTAATTGTTGGGCATTAATTGTTGGACATAATTGTTGTGCATTAATCTGTTTGGACACTAATTGTTGGACATTCTTGTTGGACATTAAATGTTGGACCACTATAATTGTTGGACATTACTTGTTGACACTAAATTTTGTTGGACATTACTTGTTGGACACTAATTGTTGGACATAAATTTTGGACACTAATTGTTGGACATTACTTGTTGGACACTAATGTTGGACACTCAATCGTTGCGACATTACTTGTTGGACACTAACTTGTTGGACATTAATTGTTGCGGACACTAATTGTTGGACATTAATTGTTGGACAATACTTGTTGGACACCTAATTGTTGGACATTAGTTGTTCGGACATACTTGTTAGACACTAATTGTTGAAACATAGTGTTGGACACTATTGTTGTACATGAATGTTGGACATAACAGGTTGGACACTAATTGTTTGGCCATACTGTTGGACACTAAATGTTGGACATTAATTGTTGGACACTAATTGTTGGACATTACTTGTTGGACACTAATTGTTGGACATTAGTTGTTGAACATTAGGTGTTGGACATACTTGTTGGACACTAATTGTTGACCATTAGTTGTTGACACTAATTGTCTGGACAATTAATTTGTTGGACATAACTTGTTTGGACACTAATTGTTCGGGACATTACTTGTTGGGACACTAATTGTTGGACACTAATTGGTGGACTTACTTGGTTGGAATTACTTGTTGGACAATTAATTGTTGACACTGATTGTTGGACGCTAATTATTTATTGCCACAGCAGCAAGGGAGTCGCGCCCACATGAGAGATGTCTTGTCGCTGCAAAATAGTCAGTCCGGGTGCAAGATGGAGTGTCGGGAACAGACGTGTATGTGTAGGTTGCTGTGAAGAGTTAGAGACACAGCTGCTCTTTCCCATCCAAGCGCTATGGATTGCAAATCACTAACTATTGAACTTGTTTGGGGGTTAGCCTGACGGGGAAACCGCCCGCCCCCTGTTTAATGGGCCACTTTCTAGTCAAGAGCTGCTATTCCGCCACGCTATGGATGGCATCTCTATGGATGGCCCCCTAGCTGGGTAGTGGGTTAGGCCTAACAAGGACCCCCCGGTGTTACTGGCCAAACTTCTAGTCAAGCTGCTTTCCACCCAGAGCTACTGAATGGCAATGCCTAACTGTGTGGGTTAGGCCTAACGGACCCACCTTTTTAAAACTGGCCAAATTCAGTGTATGATGATCCAGCTAGCCTGTGGATGTCATCCCAGAACCATAGTTAACGCTTAACAGGACCCTGTTTAACCCTCCCACAGCAAGCCCAAGCTCACCCCCGACAGCCCTATGGATGGCATACGTACCTGTGTGGGTTATGCTACCGCCCCCCCGCTTCTTTACTGTTCCAACCCTAATGATGTCCCGCTGTCCAGACCATAGTTAACCCCTTTCCCCTGTGCCTGGCCCCTGTCTGTTAGGGTTGTGTGGTTGTCATTGATGATGTCCTACACAGGTCCAGGCACCATAGTTTAACCCCTTCCCTGTCTGGCCCCTGTCTGTTAGGGTGTGTGTTGTCATTGATGATGTCCTAACAGGTCCTGACCATAGTTAACCCCTTCCCTGTCTGGCCCCTGTCTGTATTAGGGTGTAGGTGATGTCATTGATGATGTACCTAAACAAGTACCCAGACCATAGTTAGCCCCTTCCCAGCCTGGCCCCTGGTCTGTTAGGGTGGTGTGGTGTCATTGAAAAAGTGATGTCCTAACTAGTCTCCAGACGAAGGGAGTAGTTTAAGGTGGAAGCCCCTATGGTCTCTGGGCCTTGTGCCTGGCCCCTGTCTGTTAGGGTGTGTGTTTGTGTCATTGATGATGTCCTAACGTACGTCCAGCCACCATAGTTAACCCCTTCCCTGCCTGGCCCCTGTCTGTTATGGGTGTGTGGTGTCATTGATGATGTCCTAACTGTCCAGACCATAGTTAACCCCTTCCCAGCCTGGCCCCTGTCTGTTAGGGTGTGTGATGTCATTGATGATGTCCTACACAACTGTCCAGACCATAGTTAACCCCGCCTTCTCCAGCCTGGCCCCTGTTCCTGTTAGGAGGTGTGTGATGTCATTGATGATGTCCTAACAGTCCATACCATAGTTAACCCCTTCCCTGTCTGGCCCCTGTCTGTTAGGGTGTGTGTTGTCATTGATGATGTCCTAACAGTCCATACCATAGTTAACCCCTTCCCTGTCTGGCCCCTGTCTGTTAGGGTGTGTGATGTCATTGATGATGTCCTAACTGTCCAGACCATAGTTAACCCCTTCCCTGGCCTGGCCCCTGTCTGTTAGGGTGTGTGATGTCATTGATGATGTCCTAACAGTCCAGACCATAGTTAACCCCTTCCCAGGAGACCTGGCCCCTGTCTGTTAGGGTGTGTGATGTCATTGATGATGTCCTAACAGTCCATACCATAGTTTAACCCCTTCCCTGTCCTGGCCCCTGTCTGTTAGGGTGTGTGTTGTCATTGATGATGTCCTAACAGTCCAGAGCCACCATAGTTAACCCCTTCCCTGTCTGGCCCCTGTCTGTTAGGGTGTGTGTTGTCATTGATGATGTCCTAACAGTCCATACCATAGTTAACCCCTTCCCTGTCTGGCCCCTGTCTTGTTAGGGTGTGTGATGTCATTGATGATGTCCTAACAGTCCGATACATAGTTAACTCCCTTCCCCTGTCTGAGGTGCACCCTCCCCGGACCTGTCTTTAGTAGGTGTGTGATGGCATTGATGATGTCCTAAACAGTCCAGACCCTAGTTAACCCCTTCCCTGTCTGGCCCCTGTCTGTTAGGGTGTGTGATGTCATTGATGAATGTCCTAAACAGTCCAGACCATAGTTAACCCCTTCCCAAGCCCCCTCCTGTCCGCCCCTGTCTGTTAGGGTGTGTGATTGTCATTGATGATGATTCCTGCCTGGCACCCCTGTTCTGTTAGGGTGTGTGGTGTCATTGATGCATGTCCTAACTGGTCCAGACCATAAGTTAACCCCTTCCCAGCCCTGGCCCCTGTCTGTTAGGGTGTGTGATGTCCATTGATGATGTCCTGCCTGGCCCCTGTCTGTTAGGGTGTGTGGTGTCATTGATGATGTCCTACTTCCTGAAATAAGAAGAAAACATAAACTTTTGATGTCATAGCCCTGGAATGATTTTTTTGTTTTAGACAACTCAAGAAAGAGATATCTATAGACTGTTTCTTTTCAGATTCAGTCTGACAGGTCTCCGTTTCATTTTGTGATAATTAATTAAAAAGATAGTTTCTCAATTGTTGACACAACGAATTTTGCAACAAAGCAAAATAAAAACCTAGTCACCTCTTACTTTTTTGTTGGAAAAAAGCTGGTTACCTGAATTTGTGGGTTCGGTTTGGTTGAGTGGCAGTGGTTGTTCAACTAGATGGTGGAACACAAGAAAAAAAAAGGTAACAACACAGAAAGCAACAAAAAAAACAAAAACAAAAAAACAAACTTAGGGGGGTGGGAGGGGGGGGGGGGGGGGGTGGGGGGGGGGGGGGGGGGGGGGGGTGGGGGGGATAATAGGGGGGACGTGCTGTCACCCCACTTTTCTTCTCTCTTCCTCACCCTCCCTCCCCCCACAATCCCCCCTCCCACCCTCCCCCCCCCCCCCCCCCCCCCCTCTCGCTCTCTTCATCTCTCCTCTCTCTCTTAATCTCCGTCTCGTCTCCCCTCTCCCTCTCTTCCTCAATCCCAGGTTCCTGAAGAAACTGTCAGCCGATTCTAAATCGACATTTTCCCCTAATACTATGTAGCTACAATAACGTTTAGCACACAGAAGTTAAACATGAATAGGCGTTCTGAACAAAATGATCTCAAATTTATTGGGGCTGAAGATTTTTCTCTTTTCTTTCTTCTGTCTTCTGTGTGTCAAAAGGAAATTAAATCCGAACTAAGTTGTATTTTGTCCTGCAATAACAGGTTTTGGTGATGTTTTATCTTTATCTTAATTCATAGTTTTAAAACAACGGGAGGAACAGTTTTAACACGTGATCCTGATGGTTTAGATGGAATTATTCTTAAACTTAATGCTCCGCTCATTACAGACACACTGACTCATCTATACAACCTCTGTATCGATACAAGTTATTTTCCTAACATTCTGAAGCAAACCAAAGTTATACCACTTTTTTAAATCTGGTGATAAAGCTGACCCTTCAATCTATAGACCTATTTCGCTCGTTTCTGTTCTTTCTAACCCTCTAGTAAAGCATTTTAGCAAATATATAATTTTTCATTTATTTAAATATGATTTAATACACCCTAATCAATCTGGCTTTAGATCAATTCACTCTTGCCACACAGCTTTGACTAGTCTTGTTGACCAATGGCTTGCAAACATAGATGATTTAAAAATTACAGGGGTCCTTTTTAGTAGAACTTCTGCCAAAGCATTTGATGTAATCGACCATAATCTACTACTGCCGAAAATGGCAATATATAGATTTTCAAAATCTGTCCTTCAGTTCATCAAATCATTTATTACAAATCGTAAGCAGACTGTTTTCTTTTGACTGTTTTCCTTCATAATAAACAATCTGGTTATTTACCAATCAAATTCGGGGTTCTACAAGGATCAGTTATAGGTTCCCTTTTGTTTTTACTATATGTCAATTATCTTCCTCTTAATATTAAAGACCCTTGTGAGATGTTTGCCGATGATACGTCAATTCACGCTAACCATACTGATCTCATTCAGTTATCCTTTAAATTGTAAGAAAATATAGATCAGCTAGTTGAATTGACAGAACTTAACCACATGATATTTAATGAACAAAAAACAAAATGTATGATAGTAACCTCACGACAAAAAAGACAAAACTTAACCTTTCCTTTGCCTACAATATATATTCACAATAAACAGATTGAAGTAGTCAGTTCTCACAAAGTGTTAGGGGTTACCTTAGACAATAATCTTTCTTGGTCTGCCCATATTAGTAGTTTGAGCAAACGTGTCCCACATAAAGTCTTCCTCCTCTCTAAAATTAAAAAAACGTCCTTAATCTCGATGCCCGTAAGCATTTCTTTTATGCATGTATTCAATCACATATAGATTACGCCTCTACACTCTTCGATGTTCATAAGCGAGCCCTTAAAGCATTCCTCAAATCGTCTTCTCTAACTTTTCAAGAATACATCGGAATAAAAATGTTACCTCTTACTGACAAACTTCAATACAACAAATCTGTCATTATGTTTAGAATAATCAATGGTTTTGCAACTCCAACATTAATTAAAAAGTTTCCAAACAACCAATCTAGATATACTAACAATAATTGTTATTCCAAAACCTAGAACTGATATTTTCAAAACAAGCTTAACATACTCAGGTGGTATTCTTTGGAATTCCTTAACAACTAATGTTAAGCAGAAAAGCAAGCCATTACTTCCTTCAAAAACGTGGGTATCACAATATTCTATTCCAGGAGATTAAAAGAAAACATTTGAAATATGGATATTTTATGATTGCTGATTTTTGTTTATATGTGATAACATATATATGTGTTTGATGCCTTTTTGTATGTTATAAAACTTTGATTTGTTCATTATTAATCTTAACATAAAACTATTACACTAGATAATGGGGTAGGAGGTGTTATCCTTTGCTGATTTTCTTGTTTGCATGATGTGGACTGTTTTTTTTTTTTTTTTTTTTTTTTTTTTTTTTTTTTTTTTTTTTTTTTTTGTTTTTTTTTCTTTTTTTTTTTTTTTTTTTTTTTTTTACAATTCTTTTTTTTTTTTTTTTTTTTTTTTTTTTTTTTTTTTTTTTTTTTTTTTTTTTTTCTTTTTTTTTTTTTTTCTTTTTTTCCTGTTTCTTTAAATTCCAAAATCCCCCATCCTATTATCCCCTCTGCTCCTCTTCCCCCACTCCCTGCCCACTTTTTCCTTCTAATTTTCTGCATTTACATATTATTATTTAGCTTTTCTCCCCCCTTGTTTTGAATTTACTACTACCTTTTATATTTTTCCCGCGGCTGGGTTGGAAAAAGCATGTACCTTATCATGTTCCATGGGAAATAAAATTTCGTTTTGGTTTTCGTTTTCTCGCTCTCTGTTCCTTGGACCATTTTTGTGACTGTAAAACTGTCCATGACCTGTTTCTTAATATTTGTCTGTCTTCAAAAACAGCCAATATATTGGACCTAATTTAAATTACTGATATATATGTGCTTAAAATACTATTCTCATGGTGTGTGTGTGGTCACTGTGTGTGATAAGAAGAGAAGTAAACAAAACAAAAAATTGTAAGTGTTATGATCTCTTGGAAGAAAGAGCGCCTAGAAATGTTCATTATTAATGAGACGATGGTGATGAGGATGATGCTGAGTTTAGGCCTTCTTACACCAGTTGTGTGTTATCACACTTTAAAGAATTCACATTGTTTTCTTCTTTCTTTGTTACCATATGTTCATTATTAATGATGGTGATGAGGATGGGGATGCTTTAGGTATTCTTACCCGTTGTGTGTTAGGTGGCTGCTCCACACTTTTAAAGAATTTCACATTATTCTTTTTCTTTCTTTGGTGCATATGTCTCATTATTAATGATGACGATGTTGAGAGATGCTTTAGGTATTTCTTACACCAGTTGTGTGTTAGTTGGCTGCTCCACACTTTAAAGAATTTCACATTCATTTGTTTCTTTTCTGTCTTTGTTGCCCATACTATGTCCAGTATGATGATGACGATGGTGATGAGATGAGGAGCTTTAGGCATTCTTACACAGTTGTGTGTTAGGGCTGCCTCCACACTTTAAAGAATTTCACATTGTTTCTTTCTGTCTTTGTTACCATATGTTCATCATTAATGATGGTGATGAGGGATGATTATGCTTTAGGGCATTTCTTACACCAGTGTGTGTTATCACACTTTTAAAGAAATTTCACATTGTTTCTTTCTTCTTTGTTGCCATATGTTCAGTATGAATGATGACGATGGTGATGAGGATGATGATGCTTAGTATTCTTACACCAGTTGTGTGTTAGTTGGCTGCCTCCACACTTTAAAGAATTTCACCATTCTTTCTTCTTTCTTTCTTTATTTTGTCCCATATTTTCTGGGTCTACAAAGCGCATCGTTGTCTTAGCCTCACCCTGGAACTCATTAAAATTCTGGGAAAAAACAACGATGAAGCCGCATTCAGTGTGCTAAGCCGCCCCAAAGAGACTGAAAAAGAAAAAAAAAACGAACCTGAGAAGATGAGCAGGACAAATGATCGAAAGCACAGCAAACTTTGATTGGCCCGTGTTGCATTGCACACCAAACTGCACACTACAGACATAATCTTCGCCATAACGGACTACTAAATACTGGATTCTGCACCGACACAACACAACACAGAACATGGACAAGAAGTAACGCACCTGGCAGTTCATTTTCAGTCACAGTTTGCGACACATGAAACTTTAACGGGCAGCAACCGGCTGACAAAATGGCGCAGCGCAACAACAGATACGAATACTATACCATGAGAAACGTTAACACGTCGGTGCTTCAGTTATCGGGATTTTGTGAGTTGTTGCATTCAGACAAGGTTTCAGTGCACACACTAACGCCGATTTATCAGTATAGATGGAAAGGAGACTGCTTTCAACTTCTTTTTTGCTTAAAGCGGAGGACCATTCACTGAGTTCCAACTTATGTTGAGTGAGGACCGATCACCTAGTTTTAAATTGGAAGTCGACTTGGGCATTTACCATGGATGCACATGGTCGTAAAAGATCGACACGATCGCGACTGTTGAGTTCAAACTTTGATCATAAATGCTCAGTGATGAAATATGTGCATAAAAGTGGTGCCATTCGGTGGGTCAGATGTGATATCGCCAATTAAATTCTTCAGTCTTCGGCATGAGAAACGGTTTGTTTTACCGAGATTGACGATTTTGGGGGGGGTATCAACAAGTACAGGCTGGAAGTGATGATCAGCCTAAGATATGGAAGGGGGAAATATTCACAAATTAGTTTCAATCGTTGTTTTAGCCGCTGTGTCAAAGTTGAAGAAAAAAAGGGCTTATCAGCCCGAGAAATAAGTACTTTGTCTTCTTTTTTTGTTTGATTTTTACTCTGACTGTTTTGCAAGTTGGCACAACTTTCCATCCTTCCTTCCCATCGTCAAGCCTGACTATGTATCAACTGTTTCAGCGGAAGGCCGCCTTTTTATCATAAATGCATGAATTCAATAAAATAACTAGAATCTTCAAGGAATCGATATTTTACCTCATAATATGTAGGGCCCCCGGGAAAACAAGGTCTATTTATGTCTTACTTAAATTAAATAATGTTTATGATGGAAAAACTTCTTAAAATGGGTCTCTTTCCTTTTGATTCTTCTGTCCCCAATCCCACCATGATGTTTTTGCTGTGTTTGGAAGTGCTATCGGAAGTTCAGCAAGAGAGGAGTGTATCATGCAAATAGTGATGAAGAATTAGGGAAGTCTTATGGGAGAAGTGAAGCAAAATAGAAGATATAATACAACAATGGAGGAGTGAAGCAAATCAGAAAGTATAAATACAACAGTGGAGTAGTGAAGCAAAATCAGAAGTATATAATACAACAGGGAGGAGTTGAAGCAAAATCAGAAGTATTATAATACAAACAGTGGAGGAGGTTAAGCAAAATCAGAAGTATTTTGAATACCACAATGGAGGAGTTGAAGCAAAAGCGAAGTTAAATTACAAAACAGTGGAGGAGTTGAAGCAAAACAGAAGTATAATAATACAACAGTGGAGGAGTGAAGCAAAATCAGAAGTATATAATACAACAGTGGAGGAGTTGAAGCAAAATCAGAATATATAATACAAACAAGGAGGAGTGAAGCAAAATCCGAAGTATATAATACAACAGTGGAGGGTTGAAGCAAAATCAGAAATATAATAACTCAACAATGGAGGAGTTGAAGCAAAAATCGGAAGTATAATACAACAATGGAGGAGGTTGAAGCAAAATCAGAAAGTATTTAATACACAGTGGAGGAGTTGAAGCAAAATCGGAAGTATAAATACAAACAGTGTGAGGGAGTTTGAAGCAAACTCAGAAAGTATTAAACAATACAATGGAGGAGTTGAAGCAAAATCAGAAGTATTTAATACAACAATAATTATAATTATTGTTCAGTCAAAGGGAGTGCAGTTAAGATCTTGACTAGACAGAGGAGAGTGGGGCGAGTGTATTTTCATCATCAGTGTCATTTCGTTTGGCTCATGAAGGGAGAAGGTGCGCATGTGCTGTGATTGCTACAGGAGAGTGGGGCAGACGTTTTCATCATCAGTGTCATTTCGTTGGCTCATGCAGGAGAAGAATGTGCGCTGTGAATTGACTACAGGAGAGTGGGGCATGAGTGTATTTCATCATCGTGTCATTTCGTTTGGTCATTGAAGGAGAAAGAACGTGCGCTTGTGAATTTTTTTTGGGTGGAGTACAGGAGCAGTGGGGGCAGAGTATTTCATCATAGTGTCATTTCGTTTGGATCATGAAGGAGAAGTGCGCTGTGAATTGACTACACGGGAGAGAGGGGAGCAGACGTCTTTCATCATCAGTGTCATTCCGTTTGGACTCATGAAGGAGGAAGAAGGGCTGTGCTGTGCATTGACTACAGGAGAGTGGGGGCCAGAAGAGTGTATTTCTCATCTGTGTCATTTCGTTTGGCTCATGAAGGAGAAGAAGTTGCGCTGTGAATTGACTACCAGGAGAGTGGGGCAGAGTGTATTTCATCATCTTGGAGTGTCATTTCGTTTGGCTCATGAAGGAGAAGAAAGTTGCGCTGTGGAATTGACCCACAGGAGAGGGGGCAGAGTGTATTTCATCATTCAGTGTCATTTCGTTGCTCTGAAGGAGAAGAACGTGCGTGCGGAATGAACTACAGGGAGAGTGGAAGCAGAGTATTTCATCATCGGGTCATTTCGTTTGCTCAGAAGGAGAAGAAGTGCGCTGTGAATTGACTCAGGAGGAGGTGGAGCAGTGTATTTCATCATCAGTGTCATTTGTTTGGCTCTATGAAGAAGAAGTGCGCTGTGAATTGACTAGAGTGAAACATTTTGAATTCAAGTTTTAACATCGTTTCCTGTGGATGTTGCTAAACCATATTGTTTTGAAGTGTTCGATAAATAACCAATATTTTTGTCTCAAAGAGGAGACATAGAAGCGTTCCTAATCATATTGTTCTTTACTTTGTCGTAATAAAAAAAAGAATGCTCTTTGGCTTGTCTGTCACGTCACTCTCTCACCCACCTCCCATCTCTCTGCTTGTTTCTTTCCCCCTCACCCCATCTCCTCTCTCTCTCTCTCCTCTCTCTCTCTCTTCTCTCTCTCTGCATGTTTTAATTGGAATAACTTGAATAACCGAAAGATGACGGAAGATCTATTTTATTGATGTCTTCTCTCTCTCTCTCTCTCTTCTCCTCTATCTATATCTCTCTCTCTCTCTATATCTCTCTCTCTCCTCTTCTCTCTCTCTCTCTCTCTCTCTCTCTCTCTCTCTCTCTCACAGGACATGGCTTTTCCAGACCACTCCCGGCATGAACGGCTCCGAAACTCCCATCAATTCCTTGGCCTCCCTCAGTATGAATGTAGCCGTAGACCCCAGTCAACACTGGCCAACGACACTGAACAGGACAGGTCTGTCTGTCTGCCTGCTCAGTCTGCCTGTCTGTCTATCTGTCTTGTCTATTCTAACTCCACAATTCTTGGCCTCCCTCAGTATGAATTTAGCCACTAGACCCCCAGCCAACACTGTACCAACGAGCTGAACAGGACAGGTCTGCTGTCTGCCTGTCCGTCTGTCTGCACTGTACGTCTGTCTGTCCTGTCTTCTGTCTATCTGTCTTGTCCATTCTAACCCATCAATTCCTGGGCCTCATTCAGTATGAATGTTAGCCGCTGACCTCCAGTCACCACTGACCAACGATCTGAACAGGACAGGTCTGTCTGTCTGTCTGTATGTCTGTCGTCTGTCTTGTCTATTCTAACTCAATTCCTGGGCCCTTTCAGTATGAATGTAGCCGATAGGACCCCCGGTCAACACTGACCAACGACTGACGGGACAGTGTATGTGTCGTGGTCAGTGTGAATACTATAATGGGCAGTGGATGTGTGTGTTTGTGGGTCAGCGTGAATACTTATAACGGGACAGTTCGTATGGTGTGGTTTCTCAGTCTGTGAATATATAATGCGGGGACAGTTGTATGTGGTCAGGTGAATATAATAAGGGGACACGTTGTTGGGTTGTTCAGTCTTGTGAATTATATTAATGAGGCCAGGTACTGTGTCTCAGTGTGAATATATTAATTGGGGACACAGTTGTATGTCTGTGTACACAGAGTTTAATTAGATAATGGGACAAGTTGTATGTGTCTCAGTT
>CM065695.1:55232848-55251835 GCA_017654935.2 Phymorhynchus buccinoides | reverse complement strand
ACTTGAGTGGGCACCTGTTGTCCATTCTGAGAAAAATAAGTTTTACCGCCCTCCTTTGGCCTTTCGGCCATGTGGGGCAATTGTCCTATTCTGCAGTGCATATTTGCTATATAGCCCTTTTTTATGTATTTAGCTACTAGTATGTATTTGTTATCCTTTTTACTGTTTTTTTAACCTGACTCGATAAATGAGAGTAGCGTGGCTGCACATTTCAGCACTGTGTGGACCTTATGTGCTATAGGGTATCTAATGATGAAGTGTCATGTTATGTGAATTGTACTACTATTTTTGTTTTCAGGTTTTGTACGTGTAGAATTCCTGGATTTGTGTTTTGCTATGTGTGGTCTAAACTTTATGCGGGGACAGTCCTGAGATAACCATAGCCGTTGATGGGGATCTATAACAATAACTAACTAACTCTGTTTCCGGGTAATAACATACTGGCAGGGTAATTAACCTCGGTTCCAGTAATAAAATCCAGCGGGATTATAACCTTTGTTCGATAATAACATCGGCAGGATAATAATAACATCTGAAGACAGTAAAAAATCCGCGGGATATGACCTTTGTTCCAGTTAATAACATCCATAGGATAATAATAACCTCTGTTCCAGTAAAAAAAATCCCGGTCAGGATTATAACCTCTGTCTCCGGTAATACATCCGGCAGGATAATAAGAAACTCTGATCCAGTTAATAACATACGGCCGGATATGACCTCTGTTAAGGTAATATCCTGCAGGATTATAACCTCGTGCCGATAATAAAATGCGGCATGATAATTATCTCTGGTTTAAAGCTTTATTTCAAAAAAGCAACAATACAACAAACTACAGAAACTAAAGAAGCAACAAACAAGCAAACTCACGCTTATGACGTGCTCAGTAATGATCTAATTATCTCTGTGCCGAAGTAAATCCGACAGGATTAAAGTTGTCTTTTGCGCTTGGGCAGAGTCGGCCCATCCAGGGACTGATCACTTAAAGGTGTGCAGATTTCGATGCGCAACTAAGCTCAAAATAAGTAGGGTTGGGATTTCGATTTTGTTTCATCAGAAGCAAACAAAAAACATTCTTTCTAATTTTCCATTGAGGGCTCCGGAACACCTCCACTCTTCATTTTGCATCAGGGTTTTGCAAAGGCAAACATTTTAGGGTTTCTTAAAAATTTTGTTGTGCCAATTTTTAATTAAGTCCAGAATACTAAGATGCCAATTTACAGCCCCAAAGTGGGTATGGGCGTGTCAGCTACAGCTGACCTGAAATGTGCTTGAACAATGCGGCGCAGCAAATAGTAAGGGAGCAGAAAACCCCAAGCTAGTGAAAAAAAGGGAAAAATGCCCTCTGTATTGCACAAACCTCGATGCTTGCGGGAGGGTGTTCATAATCATTACCATAGAATATATTGTTTAAACGGAAAAAAAAAATAATCTTACCTGTCGATGCTTAGAAAAACGCAAAGCATCACAAAACACAAAACCGTAGCTAAATTTCATCAAAAGGAAGCTTTTGGACACATTTTATGGTATTTTGGGTTCCGTCACTAGGTCTATTTGCCGTCATAATGATAATCACACTCTGTCAATTTAGCACAAAACTGTATATAACATGACGTTAAAGCAGACGAATATCACTCAAAGTTGGACAAACACCATTCCCAGAGCGGTGGGACTAAAGATGTTATTCACACAGGCAACCAAGGCACAAACATCATCGTCAACCACAATGTCGCAGAAAACATAATTCGAGCCATTTGCCGCCAAGGGCCAGGCACAAATCAACCGTGCTAAGGCACTGCGTCTCCTCGCACAGAACAGCAGCGCAAAACGCCGGTTATATGTGCTATGAATGCCAAATCCGTACAAATCAACAGCGTGGCTAAGGCACCGGTCTCCTCGCACAGAATAGCAGCGCACAACGCCGGTTATATGTGCTATGAATGCCAAATCCGTACAAATCAACAGCGTGGAACACCGGATTAAAATAAAGACAACCGTGTTAAGACACTGGTCCCCTCGCACAGAACAGCAGCGCAAAACGCCGGTCATACTGTGATAGCCTATGAGTGCCAAATGTGTGTCAATAGTCCCTGATAGAATGAAAGGGACAGGTTACAACTGAAATGCCGGTACGTCCATCCAATCTGGCTACCATGCTCTGACTGAAGCGGGAAGGTCTGGCGCCAAACGCTCCTGATACTCAACTGTCCTTACCGCTAAGGACGTCACTAACCGAATAATAATTAGGGCCAATGTGTGTCTTTGGTGGTGGTGTGTGAAAACTAAAGTGTTGCCTTTTTTCTTTACAGCCCATGTGGAACACGCTAAAGTTATCAACCAACGTTAATCCTTAATTAGGGCCAATGTGTGTCTTTGGTGGTGGTGTGTGAAAACTAAAGTGTTGTCTTTTTTCTTTACAGCCCATGTGGAACACGCTAAAGTTATCAACCAACGTTAATCCTTAATTAGGGCCAATGTGTGTCTTTGGTGGTGGTGTGTGAAAACTAAAGTGTTGCCTTTTTTCTTTACAGCCCATGTGGAACACGCTAAAGTTATCAACCAACGTTAATCCTTAATTAGGGCCAATGTGTGTCTTTGGTGGTGGTGTGTGAAAACTAAAGTGTTGCCTTTTTTCTTTACAGCCCACGTGGAACACGCTGAAGCAGGAGCTGATCTCCAGCCTGATAGCTGTGTTTCTTAACAGTCATCCCAATTCTGCCGCTATTCTGCACTACGCCTGGCATAACCAGGTACTGTTATTATCATTATTATCATCATTATTACATGTATCATCATTTTTGTTATAGTGTTATACTGATTGCTGTGCTTCGTAACAGTCATCCCAATTCCGCCGCTATTCTGCACTACGCCTGGCATAACCAGGTACTGTTATTATCATTATTATTTCATCACTATCAGTGTTATGCTGATAGCTGTGTTTCTTAACAGTCATCCCAATTCTGCTGCTATTCTGCCAGACCGTTATTATCATTATTATTATCATCACTATCAGTGTTATACTGATAGCTGTGTTTCTTAACACTCATCCCAATTCTGCCGCTATTCTGCACTATGCCTGGCATAACCAGGTACTGTTATTAATACTGTTACTGATACTAGAAGACTCTAGTATCAGCTTTTGTACTGTCTCGCATCGATTATTGCAATTCCTTACTTGTAGGCTGTCCTCGATCCCTCCTCAACAAACTTCAGAAAGTTCAAAACAATGCAGCTCGTTTAATCCT
Source organism: Phymorhynchus buccinoides (assembly GCA_017654935.2). Lineage (NCBI taxonomy): Eukaryota > Metazoa > Mollusca > Gastropoda > Neogastropoda > Raphitomidae > Phymorhynchus > Phymorhynchus buccinoides. The sequence goes on along the minus strand of CM065695.1, from coordinate 55,248,593 downwards.
TAAAGTCCCTCGTACAGACCACATCAAACCCCACCTCAATACCTTACACTGGCTTCCAGTCGAGGCAAGAATAAAGTATAAAATTGCTTGCCTCTGTTTCAATGCTGTCCATTCATCTGGTCCTGCCTACCTCTCTGATCTCGTTCACCTGTACTCACCCTCCAGGTCTCTCCGTTCCTCTTCTGACAAACTTATCCTTTCTATTCCTCGTACAAACACTAAGACATATGGTGAACGTTCATTTTCTTTCAGCGCCCCTTCTGTCTGGAACACCCTACCATATGAACTTCGTTCTGCTGAATCTTTCCAATCTTTCAGAACCGCTCTTAAAACTCACCTCTTCCTACAATTCCTCTGATTTTTTCCTTGTCCTGTTTCCTGCCTTAAATCTGTGTTCCGTACATTGTGTGTGTGGTGTGTGTGCGCGCGCGCGTGTGTGTGTGTGTGTGTGTGTTCGGACCTGTGTGTGTGTGCGTGCGTGTTGTGGCTGTGTGCATGTTTGTGATAGTTAATATTGTAGTAGCTTATTTATTATCTATGTATTTATTTAAATAGTTGTGAATCGCCGTGAGCTCAAGAGAGAAAGGTCGCTCTATAAATATTAGTTATTATTATTATTACTACTACGCAGTGCCGAGTACCTGTAACGCCAAGTACTGGTAACGCTGAGTACAGCACATTTGAAGCGATTCGGTTAAGAAACGGCGGAGTTATAAGGCCCCGTTTCCCGTTGGCGCTGCTCTGAGAGTGACGCGCTCTCCCTAGTAACTGTAAAACGCCTAGTAACGGTAACGCCAAGTACTGGTAACTCTGAGTACAGCAAATTTGAAGCGATTCGGTTAAGAAAAGGCGGAGTTATAAGGCCCCGTTTCTCTGTTGGCGCTGCTCTGAGAGTGACGCGCTCTCCCTAGTAACGGTAACGCCTAGTAATGGTAACGCCAAGTACTGGTAATGCTGTACTGAGTACAGCAAATTTGAAGCGATTCGGTTAAGAAACGGCGGAGTTATAAGGCCCTGTTTCCCGTTGGCGCTGCCCTGAGAGTGACGCGCTCTCCCGATTCTCTTCAAATTTGCTGCCAGGCTTTGCCCCAGGCACAGCAAGCCTGACAGCAAATTTGAAGCGATTCGGTTAGAAACGGCGGAGTTATTTGTGAAAAGGTGAAGCGGCGTATATCGCGCACGTTTATGTATCGATTCGCTTCCGCTTTGGCACACAGTCACCGTCCCCGGTCATGTACCGTCCCAATTCGAAGGCACGCGGCCCAGAAATACCGGAGATACGGTCGCCGAGAGGCCGGTGGATACGCGTTTCGCGCATTTGCCAAACCGCGCAAATCACATGGCCGCCTCGGTTGCCGTTGCCATCGCCCTGTTAGGGCTCACAGCAAATTTGAAGCGATTCGGTTGAAAAACGGCGGAGTTATAAGGCCCGTTTTGTGTTTCAGACAGACACACACACGCACACTTGGCTTTTTACTATATGATTATCATCATTATTATTATTATTATTATCATCATTTTTATTATAGTGTTATGTTGATAGCTGTGTTCCTCAACAGTCACCTCAACTCTGCTGCTATTTTTCATTACGCCTGGCACATCCAGGCACATTGTAGTACGCATGATAGTGTATTGTAGAGGTTGGGATCACCACCTGCTATACTTCATTACGCCTGGCACATCCAGGCACATTGTAGTACGCATGATAGTGTATTGTAGAGGTTGGGATCACCACCTGCTATACTTCATTACGCCTGGCACATCCAGGCACATTGTAGTACGCATGATAGTGTATTGTAGAGGTTGGGATCACCACCTGGAACAGCAGATGCTGTTCCCAACCATAAAGCAACCTGGCCCTTGCCTTCATGTGGGGCGCACCATCCATGGTCCATCAACAGAGGCCTCTATTGTAGTGTGGATTGTTCACCTAGGGCCCTTGCCTTCATGTGGGGCGCACCATCCATGGTCCATCAACAGAGGCCTCTATTGTAGTGTGGATTGTTCACCTAGGGCCCTTGCCTTCATGTGGGGCGCACCATCCATGGTCCATTAACAGAGGCCTCTATTGTAGTGTGGATTATTCACCTAGGGCCCTTGCCTTCATGTGGGGCGCACCATCCATGGTCCATTAACAGAGGCCTCTATTGTAGTGTGGATTGTTCACCTTTGTGTGGTGGTGGTGTGGTGGTGGTGTTGACGTGTTGTGGTGTTGACGTGTTGTGGTGGTGTTGACGTGTTTTGATGTGTTGGGGTGGTGTTGATGGGTGGTGGTGATGTTGACATGTGGTGGTGGTGTTGACGTGTTGTGGTGGTGTTGACGTGTTATAGTGATGTTGACGTGTTATAGTGATGTTGATGTGTTGTGGTGGTGTTGATGTGTTGTGGTGGTGTTGATGTGGTGTTGACGTGTTGTGGTGATGTTGACTTGTTCTTGTGATGTTGACGTGTTGTGGTGATGTTGACGTGTTATGGTGGTGTTGATGTGTGGTGGTGGTGTTGATGTGTTGTGGCCGTGTTGTGGTGGTGGTGTCGTGATGTTGACGTGTTGTGATGTTGGTGTGTTGTGGTGATGTTGACATGTTGCGGTGATGTTGACGTGTGGTGGCGATGTTGTTGTGATGTTGACATGTGGTGATGTTGACATGTTGTGGTGATGTGATGTTGACATGTTATGGTGATGTTGACATGTCGTGATGTTGATGTGTTGTCGAGATGTTGGCATGTTGTGGTGATGTTAACATGTGGTGATGTTGTGGTGTTGTTGACATGTGGTGTTGTTGTTGACATGTTGTGGTGATGTTGATGTGTTGTGGTGATGTTGACATGTGGTGGTGATGTTGACATGTTGTGGTGGTGTTGACGTGTTGTCGTGTTATGGTGATGTTGTGGTGATGTTGACATGTGTTGGTGTTGTTGACATGTTCTGGTGATGTTGACGTGTTGTGATGTTGTCGTGTTATGGTGATGTTGACATGTGGTGTTGTTGACATGTTGTGATGTTGTCGTGTTGTTGTCGTGTTGTGATGTTGACATGTTGTCGAGATGTTGATGTGTTGTAATGTTGATGTGTTATCATGATGTTAATGTGTTGTCATGATGTGGATGTGGTGTTGACATGTTGTCATGATGTTGAATGTGGTCTTGATGTGTTGACGTGTTGCCATGATTTTGACTTGTTGGCGTGGTGGTGTTGTGATGTTGACGTGGTGTTGTCGTGTTGTGATGTTGACATGTTGTCGAGATGTTGATGTGTTGTAATGTTGATGTGTTATCATGATGTTAATGTGTTGTCATGATGTGGATGTGGTGTTGACATGTTGTCATGATGTTGAATGTGGTCTTGATGTGTTGACGTGTTGCCATGATTTTGACTTGTTGGCGTGGTGGTGTTGTGATGTTGACGTGTTGTGGTGGTGTTGTCTGTGGTGATGTTGACGTGTCGTCTGTGGTGATGTTGTCATGATGTGGACGTGGTGTTGACATGTTGTCATGATGTTGAATGTTGTCTTGATGTTGTGGTGTTGATGTGTTGCTATGATTTTGACCTGGCGTTGTGTTGTGATGTTGATGTGTTGTGGTGATGTTGATGTGTTGTCTGTGGTGATGTTGTCATGATGTTGACATTTTTGTCGTGATGTTGACATGTGATGTTGTTGTGGTGTTGACGTGTTATGTGATGTTGACATGTGATGCTGATGTGTTGTGATGTTGCCATGTTATGGTGATGTCATGATGTTGTCGTGATGTTGACGTGTTGTGATGTTGATGTGATGTTGATATGTTATAATGTTTACGCGTTGTTGTGATGTTGACATGTTGTGGTGATGTTGACGTGTTGTGATGTTGGCGTGTTGTGGTGATGTGGACGTGTTGTGGTGATGTGGACGTGTTGTCATGATGTGGACGTGTTATGATGTGGTCGTTGTGATGTTGTGATGTTGACGTGTTATGTTGATGTTGACATGTTATGTTGATGTTGCGATGTTGTCGTGATGTTGATATGTTGTGATGTTGAGGTGTTGTCATGATGTTGATATGTGGTGATGTTGAGGTGTTGTCGTGATGTTGATATGTGGTGATGTTGCGATGTTGTCGTGATGTTGATATGTGGTGATGTTGAGGTGTTGTCGTGATGTTGATATGTGGTGATGTTGCGATGTTGTCGTGATGTTGATATGTGGTGATGTTGAGGTGTTGTCGTGATGTTGATATGTGGTGATGTTGCGATGTTGTCGTGATGTTGATATGTGGTGATGTTGAGGTGTTGTCGTGATGTTGATATGTGGTGATGTTGCGATGTTGTCGTGATGTTGATATGTTGTGATGTTGAGGTGTTGTCATGATGTTGATATGTGGTGATGTTGCGATGTTGTCGTGATGTTGATATGTGGTGATGTTGAGGTGTTGTCGTGATGTTGATATGTGGTGATGTTGCGATGTTGTCGTGATGTTGATATGTTGTGATGTTGAGGTGTTGTCATGATGTTTTTTTGTTGTTGTGGTGATGTTGACGTGTTGTGATGATGTTGACATGTGGTGATGTTGACGTGTTCAACTGTTGTCGTGATGTTGACGTGTTGTGATGGACAACCAGAGCACCCAGCATGCACTCCATGGTGAGGTGGGGCATGAGTAGAAATGATCGTGATGTTGACGTGTTGTGATGTACTGAGCCGTTCATGGACAACCAGAGCACCCAGCATGCACTCCATGGTGAGGTGGGGCATGCAAGGGGAGGCGCACGACCAGATGAGGCCACCTGGGGATAATTTACATATCATCATGCTGTTATTTCAGAGTCACTCAGGCTCCATATGCACCCTCATACATGTAACCCTAACCCTAACCCTAACCCTAACCCTAGTCATTCTGGCACCATTCACACCCTCATCATGCACTCCATGGCAGAGTGGTTCATGCCATCATCATGATGTTATTTCATACTGTGTTGCAGAGTCATTCTGGCACCATTCACACCCTCATCATGCACTCCATGGCAGAGTGGTACATGTTATCATCATGTTGTGATTTCATACTGTGTTGCAGTCATTCTGGCACCATTCGCACCCTCATCATGCACTCCATGGCAGAGTGGTTCATGTCATCATCATGTTGTTATTTTATACTGTGTTGCAGTCATTCTGGCACCATTCGCACCCTCATCATGCACTCCATGGCAGAGTGGTTCATGTCATCATCATGTTGTTATGTCATTCTGGCACCATTCGCACCCTCATGCACTCCATGGCAGAGTGGTTCATGTCATCATCATGTTGTTATTTCATACTGTGTTGCAGAGTCATTCTGGCACCATTCGCACCCTCATCATGCACTCCATGGCAGAGTGGTTCATGTTATCATCATGTTGTGATTTCATACTGTGTTGCAGAGTCATTCTGGCACCATTCGCACCCTCATCATGCACTCCATGGCAGAGTGGTACATGCGGGGGGAGGCACACGACCAGATGAGGCTCACTCGCATCCTGGACTGCGCTCAAGACCTCAAGGTGGGGCAACTTATGTTAATGTCCATAGGGGTGGAGAGGGAGGAGGAATATTTCTATGAGTGTGTGTGTGTGTGTGTATGTGGGGAGGGCAAGTTCTTGTGAATGTGTGTGTGTGTGCGCAAGTTCTGTGAGTGTGTGTGTGCTGAATTCTATTCACATTGTAATGTCAGGGTTCATAGGAGCCTTACCAGTCCTTATAAGTCTTGACCAATTGAAATCTCCAAGTAAGGCCTTACAAGTGCTTACATTCACTTCAAGGTCCTTACAAGTCCTGACAGCTGCCAAAACTGCCCTGAGCAGCAAGACCATACTCAAAATAGATCGCAGAAGCATCACTTTTACACAGTTTGAGAAACATCGCTCAGCACCTACTCCACCTTACCCCCCTCCCCCACCTTCCCGTTTCAACTGACCACTTAGCAGACGAACGATGCACTGCGAGTTGTCAAGATAAATTGGACTGAAATCTCTCATTCTTTATCCTGGTGTCGTTTTGCGAGAAAACGTGTATATCTGTGTCAGCCATAGTTTTTTTTAATCTGCTTAGACATTGTTCACAATGCTTGTATTGGAAAGTGTTCCTTTCAAGATCGTTGGCTAAAAGATGGACATTATCCTTAGGCCTACAGGTCCTTACTTGGGGATAGCTGAAAGCCCTGGGAACCCTGAATGTGTATGTTTTATGTTTTTTGCTATTCCATGTCTCAGGCTCTCTTCATGTTGCTGAACGCTTCGCCCTATGCCTTTGTGGTGGATCTAACCTGCCTGGCCTCACGCAGAGAGTACCTCACATTATGTATTTTTTTTTTTTTACATATATCTTTTATTGTTCCAGGCTCTGTCCATGTTGCTGAACGCTTCGCCCTATGCCTTTGTGGTGGATCTAGCCTGCCTGGCCTCACGCAGAGAATGCCTCACATGTATTTTACATATATCTCTCCAGGCTCTGTCCATGTTGCTGAACGCTTCGCCCTATGCCTTTGTGGTGGATCTAGCCTGCCTGGCCTCACGCAGAGAGTACCTCAAGCTGGACAAATGGCTGTCAGACAAGATTGCCGAACACAAGGTGACTGCATCAGTTGTTGTTTTTCCCATTATTATGATGAAGAAATATTATCTACAAATAATTGATGAGAAATACCTTCCCAAATTGCTTGCTCCTCTCAATAGGAGTAGTCATGCCAGGCAGGCAGCTCTTGTTCCTTCTGTATGTCCAACCACACGTCCTCGTCGTAGGAGGCGGGCAACGGCTTAGGCTGGCTTATGTGGTTATGGCCCTCCCGTGGGGATACCGGGGGGTCTTTCAGCAGAAATAGTTCCCCCTTCTTCTGGAAGTTCTATGCTAGTAACTTCCCCTACTCTATCACTCTCTTTGACTCTGCCTTTCTCTTCTTTTTTGCTTTCTGGCGTCTACTTCTTTCTGCCTTATTGGTCCATTCTCCTGCATTTTTTTCTATAAAACCCTTCCACGTTTTTTTCTTTTTACAATTTATGACATGCCAGTTTTTTTAAATTATTGTACACTGGCGTCCACGAGCGTGAGACGTTACGCACTTGAGTGGGCACCTGTTGTCCATTCTGAGAAAATAATGTTTTACGCCCTCTTTGGCCTTTCGGCCATGTGGGGCAATTGTCCATTCTGCAGTGCATATTTGCTTATATAGCCTTTTTTATGTATTTTAGCTTACTAGTATGTATTTGTTATCCTTTTTTACTGTTTTTTTAACCTGGATCCGATAAATGAGAGTAGCGTGGCTCCACATTTCCAGCACTGTGTGGACTTTACGACACATAGATACTTTGCAGAAGAAACTTGTGGCGGTGCCATAGCCGAAAAGGTTTAACCGAGGCGTGGTCACCGCTACAGCTATCTGTATTAATATAAACAAATCGGGACTTTACTGGTTTCGTACTGCCTCCGGGCATTGCCTCCAGTATTGTTCCCACCATATTTGTATTTACAAATGTCCCATATGTGTCTGCTTCAGACCAAGAGGACGTAAAACTCCATTTTCTCTCTCTCTTTTTACAATTTATGACATGCCAGGGTGGTTTTTTTTATTATTGTACACTGGCTTCCAGACGTGAGACTTACGCACTTGAGTGGGCACCTGTTGTCCATTCTGCAGTGCATATTTGCTTATATAGCCTTTTTTATGTATTTTAGCTTACTAGTATGTATTTGTTATCCTTTTTTACTGCTTTTTGTTTTTTTTAACCTGGACTCGATAAATAGAGCGGAATGGCTTACGTTTCCAGCACTGTCTGGAATTATATGCTATAGGGTATAATGATGGAAGTGTCATGTTATGAATTGTACTACATTTTTTTGTTTTCAGGTTTTGTACGTTGTTAAGATTCATGGATTTGTGTTTTTGCTATACGTGGTCGAACTTAACGCGGTGACAATCCTGAGATAACCATAGCTGTTGACAGGACTATAATAGACTAACTAACTAACTAATCTCTTTCCACCCCCCCACTCCATGTATTTGTTAATTGCATCTCAACCCACAAGAGGGGAGTAATAGGGAGTGCGCCGGGAGGGAGGACTAACATTGGTAGACAAACACATAGCAGGGTGCTTGGCAGTGCGTGTCTTTGCAGTTGGTGAGTGTAGAATGATGCCTTGGTTCTAGAAGAAGTTAACTCTTCTACTGCCGTCGGCGGGTAAACTCGCCGAGTCAGACTTTACTGTTGCAAGCCGTGTGCGAGTTTGACCGCCAGCAACCTTGGGAAACCTGGTGTCCCCCTTTGCGCTATTTATATCAAGTGTCATCATATCCTTTACTTCCGTGACATGCGCAGTTCGCTCAGGGAAAGCCCAATCTTCCGCCATCTTCGTTTGTAGGCTAAATTTTGTAATTTTCATCGCGTTTTCGGCGATGGAAACTGACAACTTTTGGCGTGAACCTCTACAAGATGGCGATAGTGCCGACGAAGCATTTACTGTGGAAAAAGTGGCAGAATCTGAACTTAGGCGAATCAAAAAGAGCATCGAAAGTGTTGAAACGATCTTGGGTTTGCAGCAGCAGATCGACACAGGTGAATTTAGTGATGATTCGAGCGAGTATTTTTTTAATGAATTTTTAAAGTGAGTGTGTGCGAAAATCAGTGCAGCGGCAAAAATTACTTGGTGCGCAACAGTAAACAGTCTAAGTAATACTTGGTAGTAGAAGAGTTAAACTATTGGTAGGGGGGTGAGGGATCGGGGGAAATACAATGAGGAATAAGGTGTTTCATCTCTCCCAGGGGGTCTTTCATACAGTGAATCCCTTCACCTTCTGGAAGTTCTGTGCTTGTAACTTCCTCTAATCTGTCACTCTCTGACTCTGCCTTTTCCCTTTGCTTACTGTTATCTTTTATCTTTCTGCCTTACCGGTCCATATTTTAAAGAAATTCTTACAAAGATTATTTCCAGCTGAAGACAGACATGCTGTGCTTAACTATTTCTTAGGCGCATAACATCAGCATGATGACAGTAAAGTGTCTGGTTGATCGATGAAGTAGTATTCCATCCTACATCCTATGAAGTAATATGGTAGCTTAAAGGATTAGGCTTTCCTGCAATCCTTGTTAACCAAACAAGGAAAAGTGTCTGGTCGATCGATGAAGTAGTATTCCATCCTACAACCTTCAGAGGCTGTTCATTTTAGCGTGTTTTGTTTTTCACACTCTATGCTGTCCTCAGAGGCTGTCCATTTTAGCGTGTTTTGTTTTTCACACTCTATGCTGTCCTCAGAGGCTGTTCATTTTAGCGTGTTTTGTTTTTCACACTCTATGCTGTCCTCAAAGGCTGTTCATCTTAGCATGTTATGTTTTTCACACTCTGTGCTGTCCTCAGAGGCTGTTCATCTTAGCGTGTTTTGTTTTTCACACTATGCTGTCCCCAAAGGCTGTTCATCTTAGCGTGTTTTCACACTCTATGCTGTCCTTAGAGGCTGTTCATCTTAGCGTGTTTTGTTTTTCACACTATGCTGTCCCCAAAGGCTGTTCATCTTAGCGTGTTTTTCACACTCTATGCTGTCCTTAGAGGCTGTTCATCTTAGCGTGTTTTGTTTTTCACACTCTATGCTGTCCTCAGAGGCTGTTCATCTTAACGTGTTTTGTTTTTCACACTCTGTGCTGTCCTCAGAGGCTGTTCATCTTAGTGTGTTTTTCACACTCTGTGCTGTCCTCAGAGGCTGTTCATCTTAGCGTGTTTTGTTTTTCACACTCTATGCTGTCCTCAGAGGCTGTTCATCTTAGTGTGTTTTTCACACTCTGTGCTGTTCTCAGAGGCTGTTCATCTTAGCGTGTTTTTCACACTCTGTGCTGTCCTCAGAGGCTGTTCATCTTAGTGTGTTTTTCACACTCTATGCTGTCCTCAAAGGCTGTTCATCTTAGCGTGTTATGTTTTTCACACTCTGTGCTGTTCTCAGAGGTTGTTCATCTTAGCGTGTTTTTCACACTCTATGCTGTCCTCAGAGGCTGTTCATCTTAGCGTGTTTTTCACACTCTGTGCTGTCCTCAGAGGCTGTTCATCTTAGCGTGTTTTTCACACTCTATGCTGTCCTCAGAGGCTGTTCATCTTAGCGTGTTTTTCACACTCTATGCTGTCCTCAGAGGCTGTTCATCTTAGTGTGTTTTTCACACTCTATGCTGTTCTCAGAGGCTGTTCATCTTAGTGTGTTTTTCACACTCTGTGCTGTCCTCAGAGGCTGTTCATCTTAGTGTGTTTTTCACACTCTGTGCTGTCCTCAGAGGCTGTTCATCTTAGTGTGTTTTTCACACTCTGTGCTGTCCTCAGAGGCTGTTAATCTTAGTGTGTTTTTCACACTCTATGCTGTTCTCAGAGGCTGTTCATCTTAGTGTGTTTTTCACACTCTATGCTGTTCTCAGAGGCTGTTCATCTTAGCGTGTTTTTCACACTCTGTGCTGTCCTCAGAGGCTGTTAATCTTAGTGTGTTTTTCACACTCTATGCTGTCCTCAGAGGCTGTTAATCTTAGTGTGTTTTTCACACTCTATGCTGTCCTCAAAGGCTGTTCATCTTAGTGTGTTTTTCACACTCTGTGCTGTCCTCAGAGGCTGTTCATCTTAGTGTGTTTTGTTTTTCACACTCTGTGCTGTCCTCAGAGGCTGTTCATCTTAGTGTGTTTTTCACACTCTATGCTGTTCTCAGAGGCTGTTCATCTTAGCGTGTTTTTCACACTCTGTGCTGTCCTCAGAGGCTGTTCATCTTAGTGTGTTTTTCACACTCTGTGCTGTCCTCAGAGGCTGTTCATCTTAGTGTGTTTTTCACACTCTATGCTGTTCTCAGAGGCTGTTCATCTTAGTGTGTTTTTCACACTCTATGCTGTTCTCAGAGGCTGTTCATCTTAGCGTGTTTTTCACACTCTGTGCTGTCCTCAGAGGCTGTTAATCTTAGTGTTTTGTTTTTCACACTCTATGCTGTCCTCAGAGGCTGTTCATCTTAGTGTGTTTTTCACACTCTATGCTGTCCTCAAAGGCTGTTCATCTTAGTGTTATGTTTTTCACACTCTGTGCTGTCCTCAGAGGCTGTTCATCTTAGTGTGTTTTTCACACTCTATGCTGTCCTCAGAGGCTGTTCATCTTAGTGTGTTTTGTTTTTCACACTCTGTGCTGTCCTCAGAGGCTGTTAATCTTAGTGTGTTTTTCACACTCTATGCTGTCCTCAGAGGCTGTTCATCTTAGTGTGTTTTTCACACTCTATGCTGTCCTCAAAGGCTGTTCATCTTAGCATGTTATGTTTTTCACACTCTGTGCTGTCCTCAGAGGCTGTTAATCTTAGTGTGTTTTTCACACTCTGTGCTGTTCTCAGAGGCTGTTCATCTTAGTGTGTTTTTCACACTCTATGCTGTCCTCAGAGGCTGTTCATCTTAGTGTGTTTTTCACACTCTGTGCTGTCCTCAGAGGCTGTTCATCTTAGTGTGTTTTTCACACTCTGTGCTGTCCTCAGAGGCTGTTCATCTTAGTGTGTTTTTCACACTCTATGCTGTCCTCAGAGGCTGTTCATCTTAGCGTGTTTTTCACACTCTATGCTGTCCTCAGAGGCTGTTCATCTTAGCGTGTTTTTCACACTCTGTGCTGTCCTCAGAGGCTGTTCATCTTAGTGTGTTTTTCACACTTTGTGCTGTCCTCAGAGGCTGTTCATCTTAGTGTGTTTTTCACACTCTGTGCTGTCCTCAGAGGCTGTTAATCTTAGTGTTTTTTTCACACTCTGTTCTGTCCTCAGAGGCTGTTCATTTTAGTGTGTTTTTTGTTTTACTGAAGCAGCGCTGCCCTTAGCTGTTAGGAGAAAAAGATCAGGATCAGCTCTTGGACAATATAATCTTTTCTATGACTATTGGCCTCTGCAACTAGGGTTATTAACGCCCTTGACAGTGAGAGTGAATCCCTTGCTGGCCAGTACGGAAAAGGGCATTCACTCTTGCGAAAGGCAGCCATTTAGTGGCCTCAAATAGGGTTATTGGCGAGAGTTATTACCCTTGTTTGGTCAGTGCTCAACCATCTTCCCCCACCCACCAAGGGCATTCACTCTTGCAAAAGGTGTTCTTTGCTCTAGCCAATAGATGACTTATTAATGCTAATATATGTTAATTTTATTGTGTTCAGGAGCCGTTCATCTCGGCCTGCGTGTCTTTCCTGAAGAGGCGTTGCCCCCAGCTGTCAGGGGGAAAAGATCAGGACCAGCCCCTGAACAATGCTGTTTTATTCATTACTAGGCTGTTGTTAATGACTGAATTACTGTGTTCAGGAGCCGTTCATCTCAGCCTGCGTGTCTTTCCTGAAGAGGCGTTGCCCCCAGCTGTCAGGGGGAAAAGATCAGGACCAGCCCCTAAACAAAACCACGACCTTGCTACCTGACGCTATCACCACTATACTGCACTGCCTCAAACAAGTGGCCAGGTATAATGATAACAATAGTGGAGAACTGTAATACAGTGGTACCCCTCTAATAAGACCTTGAAAGTGCGGTGAAAAAAAGTCTTATCTGAGGGGTGGTCTTGTTAGAGGACCAAGCATCTTTTCCGAGTCGCCATACGCGGATTTTCCCGAATCCATTTTTTTTTATGCTGGTCATCACCTGTGCGTGTAGACATCGTCAATCTCGGTAAAAACGAACCGTTCTCATGTCGAAATTGAAGAATTTAATCAGCGATATCACGATCTGACCACTAAATTTCACCACTTTTATGCACATGTGTCATCACTGAGCAGCTTATGATCAAAGTTTGAACTGAAACAGTCGCGATCGTGTCGATCTTTACGAACTCTGTGCACACGAAAATGCGAAGTCAACTTTCAAGTTGAAACTTGGTGATCGGTCATACTCCATAAGTTGGAACTCAGTGAATCAGAATGGTTTCACTTTTTAAAAAAAATGTTGAAAAGCAGCTCCTTTCCGCTATCAGATTGATAAATCGGCGTTAGTGTGTGCATTACAACTCTCGCTGAATGCAAACAACTCACAAAATCCGATAAATGAAAGCAGCTGGCGCATTAGCGTTTGCCGTGATTTCGTATCTGCGGTGTATGCGGCGCCATTTTGTCAGCTGAGTTGCATGCGCGGTAAAAGTTCTGTGTGTGCAAACTGTGACTAAAAATTAACTGCCACAGCGTTACTTTTGTCTTGTTTTGTGTTGTGTTGTGTCGTGCATAATCCAGTATTTAGTAGGTCCGTTATGGCGAAGATTAGGTCTGTACTGTGATGTGTAGTTTGTGTGTGAGTGCAACATGGGCCATCGAAGTTGCCATCGGACCCGTTGCCATGACTTTCGATCACGAGTTCGTCTGCTTTTCATCGAGAGATCGATTTGCACAAACTTGACTGCAAGTCGGAACTCAGGAAAAGTCGTATTTGCGGCATAGGATATATAGTGGAATGTGTTCGGGGAAAAAAAAATATTGGTCGTATGTGAGGAGAAGTCGCATTTGCGAGCGTCTTATTAGAGGGGTACCACTGTATATAACTGTAATATAGATGATAACAATAATATATAACTGTAATATAGATGGTATTGCTGCCTGACGCTATCACCACTATACTGCACTGCCTCAAACAAGTGGCCAGGTATAATGATAACAATAGTGGAGAACTGTAATATATAACTAATATAGATGATGAACCTGCATGCAAAATTGTATGAAAAACCGTCCATTAGATGAAACGTTATAGCAGTTTAATGTCTCCACATAGTAATATAGTGATTTTCCGCCCTTCAAATCGCAAAATATTCTTGTACCTTTAGCTTATCATTGTAACAAAACTGTGGCATTCGCATACCTGAAACAATTAGGCGATATCTCTATAACATATATACTGTGCAACTGTATTTCAGTCCTATATATCTCTGTCTCTGTTTGTGTCTCTCTCTTCTCTCTTTCTCTGTCTGTCCCTCTGTCTAAGTTATGTTCTGTCTCTGTGTCTCTGTCCTCTGTCTGTCTTTGTTTCTGTCTGTGTGTATGTCTGTCTCTTTCTCTTTCTCTCGTTCTCTTTCTCTCTCTATCGTTATAAGTGTGGGTGTGAGTGTGATTTGTTAATAGTGTGGCCTGGGCGCCTTTAAGCGTCCATCAGTGTGAGTGTTTCAAGTTGGTTGCGAAAGTGTACTGTAGATTATGTCATTCATTATTTGGGCGTGATTGAGAAATTGACTGAGGGATCAGGGAAGGGGGGTGTTGGTCAATGTTTGATGTATACTTTTTGTTCATTGTGTTTATTTTAGTGATTTCTGTAAAGCGCTTAGAGCTTAAAGATTAGGCGCTATAAAAGTTGTCTTAATAAATAAATAAATAATAGAGAGCCAGTTTGAAACCATTCAATGACTGGAAAGTACTGGATGGAGTGCTAAAAATAGGAGATAATGAAAATTGACATTTTGCAATTTCGACTAAGTTTGAGCCATCAGCATTTCAATATTAAGTTGAAAACTATTATGAAACATTATTTTTCTCTTAGCACAGCACCACAATAACAGCTGGTAAAATGTGTGGCCCTGGTATTCTCTGAATGTAGAAATTATGGGATGTCAAAGTTGGGGAAAATCGCATTTACAAGATTTGTGAAAAAAATAAATTATTAAAAAAATCATAACTTTTGAACGGAGAGACATAATCACTCCATTCTTTTTGTGTTATTCTTAGATTTATTTTCTCATTTACGGGGAGTAGCTGTATTTCAGCTGTGTGACCATTTAATTTTTATGTGCCATTAGCTACTTCTAGTTAATACTGGGTAACGGTAAAGATGTGCTAAACCCCCCCCAACCCCCCCCCCCCCCCCCACCCTGCATTTCTCGGTTAATTCCATTTTTTTCGGTTTTTGCCTTTCTTACCAAACATAAAGCTGTATTTTATTTAACCTTTTCAGCTAATTATCTTTTTGGAATACTAACCCTAACCCTAACCCTAACCCCCCCCCCTATAAGACGGAAAAACGCAATGAACCACGACTGTGACAAATGCCGCGGTGTACTGCAGTACATGGGGGGGGGGGGGGGGGGGGGGGGGGGGGGGGGGGGGGGGGGGGGGGGGGGGGGGGGGGGTGGTGGGGGGGGGGGGGGGGGGGGGGGGGGGGGGGGGGGCGGGGGGGGGGGGGGGGGGGGGGGGGGGGGGGGGGGGGGGGGTGGGGGGGGGGTGGGGGGGGGGGGTGGGGGGGGGGGGGGTGGGGGGTGGGGGGGGGGGGGGGGGGGGGGGGGGGGGGGGGGGGGGGGGGGGGGGGGGGGGGGGGGGGTGGGGGGTCCTATTAAATAATGGCCTTTATCATGACTGCAATTAATTATTGAACAAAAGATAATTAGCTGAAAATGTTCATAAAATACAGCTTTATGTTTGGTAAGAAAGGCAAAAACGGGAAAAATGGAATTAGCCGAGAAATGTAGGGGTGGTGGGGGTGGTGGCACATCTTGACCTATACCTAATACTGTTGTTAATCTGCTTGTTGTGTTTCAGTCATGTAAATCATGACCTGCAGGATGCCATTAGCACCATGCTATCAATGGAAATGTAGGGGTGGTGGCACATCTTGACCTATAACCTAATACTGTTGTTAATCTGCTTGTTGTGTTTCAGTCATGTAAATCATGACCTGCAGGATGCCATTAGCACCATGCTATCAATGGAAATGTAGGGGTGGTGGCACATCTTGACCTATACCTAATACTGTTGTTAATCTGCTTGTTGTGTTTCAGTCATGTAAATCATGACCTGCAGGATGCCATTAGCACCATGCT
>CM065695.1:55188164-55232348 GCA_017654935.2 Phymorhynchus buccinoides | reverse complement strand
CCCCCATGTACTGCAGTACACTGCGGCATTTGTCACAGTCGTGGTTCATTTGCTTTTTTCCGTTCTTATAGAGGGGGGTAGGGTTGTAGGGTTAGGGTTAGTATTCCAAAAAGATAATTAAGCTGAAAATGTTCATAAAATACAGCTTTATGTTTGGTAAGAAAGGCAAAAACCGAAAAATGGAATTAACGAGAGAGAAATGCAGGGGTGGGGGGGGGGGGGGTTGGGGGGGGTTAGCACATCTTTACCGTTCACCCAGTATTAACTAGAAGTAGCTAATGGCACATAAAAATTAAATGGTCACACAGCTGAAATACAGCTACTCCCCGTAAATGAGAAAATAAATCTAAGAATAACACAAAAAGAATGGAGTGATTATGTCTCTCCGTTCAAAAGTTATGATTTTTTTAATAATTTATTTTTTTCACAAATCTTGTAAATGCGATTTTCCCCAACTTTGACATCCCATAATTTCTACATTCAGAGAATACCAGGGCCACACATTTTACCAGCTGTTATTGTGGTGCTGTGCTAAGAGAAAAATAATGTTTCATAATAGTTTTCAACTTAATATTGAAATGCTGATGGCTCAAACTTAGTCGAAATTGCAAAATGTCAATTTTCATTATCTCCTATTTTTAGCACTCCATCCAGTACACTTTCCAGTCATTGAATGGTTTCAAACTGGCTCTCTATTATTTATTTATTTATTAAGACAACTTTTATAGCGCCTAATCTTTAAGCTCTAAGCGCTTTACAGAAATCACTAAAATAAACACAATGAACAAAAAAGTATACATCAAACATTGACCAACACCCCCCTTCCCTGATCCCTCAGTCAAATTCTCAATCACGCCCAAATAATGAATGACATAATCTACAGTACACTTTCGCAAACCAACTTGAAACACTCACACTGATGGACACTTAAAGACGCCCAGGCCACACTATTAACAAATCACACTCACACCCACACTTATAACGATAGAGAGAGAAAGAGAACGAGAGAGAGAAAGAGAAAAGAGAGAGACAGACAGACAGACAGAGAGAGACAGAGAAAGACAGAGACGGAGACACAGAGAGCCAGACAGGGGGACAGACAGAGAAAGAGAGAAGAGAGAGACACAAACAGAGACAGAGATATATAGGACTGAAATACAGTTGCACAGTATATATGTTATAGAGATATCGCCTAATTGTTTCAGGTATGCGAATGCCACAGTTTTGTTACAATGATAAGCTAAAGGTACAAGAATATTTTGCGATTTGAAGGGCGGAAAATCACTATATTACTATGTGGAGACATTAAACTGCTATAACGTTTCATCTAATGGACGGTTTTTCATACAATTTTGCATGCAGGTTCATCATCTATATTAGTTATATATTACAGTTCTCCAATATTGTTATCATTATACCTGGCCACTTGTTTGAGGCAGTGCAGTATAGTGGTGATAGCGTCAGGCAGCAATACCATCTATATTACAGTTATATATTATTGTTATCATCTATATTACAGTTATATACAGTGGTACCCCTCTAATAAGACGCTCGCAAATGCGACTTCTCCTCACATACGACCCAATTTTTTTTCCCCCGAACACATTCCACTATATATCCTATGCCGCAAATACGACTTTTCCTGAGTTCCGACTTGCAGTCAAGTTCGTGCAAATCGATCTCTCGATGAAAAGCAGACGAACTCGTGATCGAAAGTCATGGCAACGGGTCCGATGGCAACTTCGATGGCCCATGTTGCACTCACACACAAACTACACATAACAGTACAGACCTAATCTTCGCCATAATGGACCTACTAAATACTGGATTATGCACGACACAACACAACACAAAACAAGACAAAGTAACGCTGTGGCAGTTAATTTTTAGTCACAGTTTGCACACACAGAACTTTTACCGCGCATGCAACTCAGCTGACAAAATGGCGCCGCATACACCGCAGATACGAAATCACGGCAAACGCTAATGCGCCAGCTGCTTTCATTTATCGGATTTTGTGAGTTGTTTGCATTCAGCGAGAGTTGTAGTGCACACACTAACGCCGATTTATCAGTCTGATAGTGGAAAGGAGCTGCTTTTCAACTTTTTTTTTAAAAAGTGAAACCATTCTGATTCACTGAACTTATGGAGATGACCGATCACCTAGTTTCAACTTGAAAGTTGACTTCGCATTTACGTGTGCACAGAGTTCGTAAAGATCGACACGATCGCGACTGTTTCAGTTCAAACTTTGATCATAAGCTGCTCAGTGATGACAAATGTGCATAAAAGTGGTGAAATTTAGTGGTCAGATCGTGATATGGCTGATTAAATTCTTCAATTTCGACATGAGAACGGTTCGTTTTTACCGAGATTGACGATGTCTACACGCACAGGTGATGACCAGCATAAAAAAAAATGGATTCGGGAAAATCCGCGTATGGCGACTCGGAAAAGATGCTTGGTCCTCTAACAAGACCACCCCTCAGATAAGACTTTTTTTTCACCGCACTTTCAAGGTCTTATTAGAGGGGTACCACTGTATTACAGTTCTCCACTATTGTTATCATTATACCTGGCCACTTGTTTGAGGCAGTGCAGTATAGTGGTGATAGCGTCAGGTAGCAAGGTCGTGGTTTTGTTTAGGGGCTGGTCCTGATCTTTTCCCCCTGACAGCTGGGGGCAACGCCTCTTCAGGAAAGACACGCAGGCTGAGATGAACGGCTCCTGAACACAGTAATTCAGTCATTAACAACAGCCTAGTAATGAATAAAACAGCATTGTTCAGGGGCTGGTCCTGATCTTTTCCCCCTGACAGCTGGGGGCAACGCCTCTTCAGGAAAGACACGCAGGCCGAGATGAACGGCTCCTGAACACAATAAAATTAACATATATTAGCATTAATAAGTCATCTATTGGCTAGAGCAAAGAACACCTTATGCAAGAGTGAATGCCTTGGTGGGTGGGGGAAGATGGTTGAGTACTGACCAAACAAGGGAATAACTCTCGCCAATAACCCTATTTGAGGCCACTAAATGGCTGCCTTTCGCAAGAGTGAATGCCCTTTTCGGTACTGACCAGCAAGGGATTCACTCTCACTGTCAAGGGCGTTAATAACCCTAGTTGCAGAGGCCAATAGTCATAGAAAAGATTATATTGTCCAAGAGCTGATCCTGATCTTTTTCTCCTAACAGCTAAGGGCAGCGCTGCTTCAGTAAAACAAAAAACACACTAAAATGAACAGCCTCTGAGGACAGAACAGAGTGTGAAAAAAACACTAAGATTAACAGCCTCTGAGGACAGCACAGAGTGTGAAAAACACACTAAGATTAACAGCCTCTGAGGACAGCACAGAGTGTGAAAAACACACTAAGATGAACAGCCTCTGAGGACAGCACAGAGTGTGAAAAACACGCTAAGATGAACAGCCTCTGAGGACAGCATAGAGTGTGAAAAACACGCTAAGATGAACAGCCTCTGAGGACAGCATAGAGTGTGAAAAACACACTAAGATGAACAGCCTCTGAGAACAGCACAGAGTGTGAAAAACACACTAAGATGAACAGCCTCTGAGGACAGCACAGAGTGTGAAAAACACACTAAGATGAACAGCCTCTGAGGACAGCATAGAGTGTGAAAAACACACTAAGATTAACAGCCTCTGAGGACAGCATAGAGTGTGAAAAACACACTAAGATGAACAGCCTCTGAGGACAGCACAGAGTGTGAAAAACACACTAAGATGAACAGCCTCTGAGGACAGCATAGAGTGTGAAAAACACACTAAGATGAACAGCCTCTGAGGACAGCATAGAGTGTGAAAAACACACTAAGATGAACAGCCTCTGAGGACAGCACAGAGTGTGAAAAACAAACACACTAAGATGAACAGCCTCTGAGGACAGCATAGAGTGTGAAAAACACACACTAAGATGAACAGCCTCTGAGGACAGCATAGAGTGTGAAAAACACACTAAGATGAACAGCCTCTGAGGACAGCATAGAGTGTGAAAAACACACTAAGATGAACAGCCTCTGAGGACAGCATAGAGTGTGAAAAACACACTAAGATGAACAGCCTCTGAGGACAGCACAGAGTGTGAAAAACACGCTAAGATGAACAGCCTCTGAGGACAGCATAGAGTGTGAAAAACACACTAAGATGAACAGCCTCTGAGAACAGCATAGAGTGTGAAAAACACACTAAGATGAACAGCCTCTGAGGACAGCATAGAGTGTGAAAAACACACTAAGATGAACAGCCTCTGAGGACAGCACAGAGTGTGAAAAACACACTAAGATGAACAGCCTCTGAGAACAGCACAGAGTGTGAAAAACACACTAAGATGAACAGCCTCTGAGGACAGCACAGAGTGTGAAAAACACACTAAGATGAACAGCCTCTGAGGACAGCATAGAGTGTGAAAAACACACTAAGATGAACAGCCTCTGAGGACAGCATAGAGTGTGAAAAACACACTAAGATTAACAGCCTCTGAGGACAGCATAGAGTGTGAAAAACACACTAAGATTAACAGCCTCTGAGGACAGCACAGAGTGTGAAAAACACGCTAAGATGAACAGCCTCTGAGAACAGCATAGAGTGTGAAAAACACACTAAGATGAACAGCCTCTGAGAACAGCATAGAGTGTGAAAAACACACTAAGATTAACAGCCTCTGAGGACAGCACAGAGTGTGAAAAACACACTAAGATGAACAGCCTCTGAGGACAGCATAGAGTGTGAAAAACACACTAAGATGAACAGCCTCTGAGGACAGCACAGAGTGTGAAAAACACACTAAGATGAACAGCCTCTGAGAACAGCATAGAGTGTGAAAAACACGCTAAGATGAACAGCCTCTGAGAACAGCATAGAGTGTGAAAAACACGCTAAGATGAACAGCCTCTGAGGACAGCACAGAGTGTGAAAAACACGCTAAGATGAACAGCCTCTGAGGACAGCACAGAGTGTGAAAAACACGCTAAGATGAACAGCCTCTGAGGACAGCATAGAGTGTGAAAAACACGCTAAGATGAACAACCTCTGAGAACAGCACAGAGTGTGAAAAACATAACACGCTAAGATGAACAGCCTTTGAGGACAGCATAGAGTGTGAAAAACACACTAAGATGAACAGCCTCTGAGGACAGCACAGAGTGTGAAAAACACGCTAAGATGAACAGCCTCTGAGAACAGCACAGAGTGTGAAAAACACACTAAGATGAACAGCCTCTGAGGACAGCATAGAGTGTGAAAAACAAAACACGCTAAGATGAACAGCCTCTGAGGACAGCACAGAGTGTGAAAAACACGCTAAGATGAACAGCCTCTGAGGACAGCACAGAGTGTGAAAAACAAAACACGTTAAGATGAACAGCCTCTGAGGACAGCATAGAGTGTGAAAAACAAAACACACTAAGATGAACAGCCTCTGAGGACAGCATAGAGTGTGAAAAACACGCTAAGATGAACAGCCTCTGAGGACAGCAGAGTGTGAAAAACAAAACACGCTAAGATGAACAGCCTCTAAGGACAGCATAGAGTGTGAAAACACGCTAAGATGAACAGCCTTTGGGGACAGCATAGTGTGAAAAACAAAACACGCTAAGATGAACAGCCTCTGAGGACAGCACAGAGTGTGAAAAACATAACATGCTAAGATGAACAGCCTTTGAGGACAGCATAGAGTGTGAAAAACAAAACACGCTAAAATGAACAGCCTCTGAGGACAGCATAGAGTGTGAAAAACAAAACACGCTAAAATGGACAGCCTCTGAGGACAGCATAGAGTGTGAAAAACAAAACACGCTAAAATGAACAGCCTCTGAAGGTTGTAGGATGGAATACTACTTCATCGATCGACCAGACACTTTTCCTTGTTTGGTTAACAAGGATTGCAGGAAAGCCTAATCCTTTAAGCTACCATATTACTTCATAGGATGTAGGATGGAATACTACTTCATCGATCAACCAGACACTTTACTGTCATCATGCTGATGTTATGCGCCTAAGAAATAGTTAAGCACAGCATGTCTGTCTTCAGCTGGAAATAATCTTTGTAAGAATTTCTTTAAAATATGGACCGGTTAGGCAGAAAGATAAAAGATAACAGTAAGCAAAGGGAAAAGGCAGAGTCAGAGAGTGACAGATTAGAGGAAGTTACAAGCACAGAACTTCCAGAAGGTGAAGGGATTCACTGTATGAAAGACCCCCTGGGAGAGATGAAACACCTTATTCCTCATTGTATTTCCCCCGATCCCTCACCCCCCTACCAATAGTTTAACTCTTCTACTACCAAGTATTACTTAGACTGTTTACTGTTGCGCACCAAGTAATTTTTGCCGCTGCACTGATTTTCGCACACACTCACTTTAAAAATTCATTAAAAAAATACTCGCTCGAATCATCACTAAATTTACCTGTGTCGATCTGCTGCTGCAAACCCAAGATCGTTTCAACACTTTCGATGCTCTTTTTGATTCGCCTAAGTTCAGATTCTGCCACTTTTTCCACAGTAAATGCTTCGTCGGCACTATCGCCATCTTGTAGAGGTTCACGCCAAAAGTTGTCAGTTTCCATCGAAAACGCGAAAACGCGATTGAAAATTACAAAATTTAGCCTACAAATGAAGATGGCGGAAGATTGTGCTTTCCCTGAGCGAACTGCGCATGTCACGGAAGTAAAGGATATGATGACACTTGATATAAATAGCGCAAAAGGGGGACACCGGGTTTCCCAAGGTTGCTGGCGGTCAAACTCGCACACGGCTTGCAACAGTAAAGTCTGACTCGGCGAGTTTACCCGCCGACGGCAGTAGAAGAGTTAACTTCTTCTAGAACCAAGGCATCATTCTACACTCACCAACTGCAAAGACACGCACTGCCAAGCACCCTGCTATGTGTTGGTCTACCAATGTTAGTCCTCCCTCCCGGCGCACTCCCTATTACTCCCCTCTTGTGGGTTGAGATGCAATTAACAAATACATGGAGTGGGGTGGAAAGAGCTTAGTTAGTTAGTTAGTCTATTATAGTCCTGTCAACAGCTATGGTTATCTCAGGACTGTCACCGCGTTAAAGTTCGACCACGTATAGCAAAACACAAATCCATGAATCTTAACAACGTACAAAACCTGAAAACAAAAAATGTAGTACAATTCATAACATGACACTTCCATCATTATACCCTATAGCACATAATTCCAGACAGTGCTGGAAACGTAAGCCATTCCGCTCTATTTATCGAGTCCAGGTTAAAAAAACCCAAAAGCAGTAAAAAAGGATAACAAATACATACTAGTAAGCTAAAATACATAAAAAAGGCTATATAAGCAAATATGCACTGCAGAATGGACAACAGGTGCCCACTCAAGTGCGTAAGGTCTCACGTCTGGAAGCCAGTGTACAATAATAAAAAACCACCCTGGCATGTCATAAATTGTAAAAAGAGAGAGAGAAAATGGAGTTTTACGTCCTCTTGGTCTGAAGCAGACACATATGGGACATTTGTAAATACAAATATGGTTGGAACAATACTGGAGGCAATGCCCGGAGGCAGTACGAAACCAGTAAAGTCCCGATTTTTTTATATTAATACAGATAGCTGTAGCGGTGACCACGCCTCGGTTAAACCTTTTCGGCTATGGCACCGCCACAAGTTCTTCTGCAAAGTATCTATGTGTCGTAAAGTCCACACAGTGCTGGAAATGTGCAGCCACGCTACTCTCATTTATCGGATCCAGGTTAAAAAACAGTAAAAAAGGATAACAAATACATACTAGTAAGCTAAAATACATAAAAAAGGCTATATAAGCAAATATGCACTGCAGAATGGACAATTGCCCCACATGGCCGAAAGGCCAAAGAGGGCGTAAAACATTATTTTCTCAGAATGGACAACAGGTGCCCACTCAAGTGCGTAAGTCTCACGCGTGGACGCCAGTGTACAATAATTAAAAAAACTGGCATGTCATAAATTGTAAAAAGAAAAAACGTGGAAGGGTTTTATAGAAAAAATGCAGGAGAATGGACCAATAAGGCAGAAAGAAGTAGACGCCAGAAAGCAAAAAGAAGAGAAAAGGCAGAGTCAAAGAAAGTGATAGAGTAGGGGAAGTTACTAGCATAGAACTTCCAGAAGAAGGGGGAACTATTTCTGCTGAAAGACCTCCCGGTATCCCCATGGGAGGGCCTTTCCACATAAGCCAGCTTAAGTCGTTGCCCGCCTCCTACGACGAGGACGTGTGGTTGGACATACAGAAGGAACAAGAGCTGCCTGCCTGGCATGACTACTCCTATTGAGAGGAGCAAGCAATTTGGGAAGGTATTTCTCATCAATTATTTGTAGATAATATTTCTTCATCATAATAATGGGAAAAACAACAACTGATGCAGTCACCTTGTGTTCGGCAATCTTGTCTGACAGCCATTTGTCCAGCTTGAGGTACTCTCTGCGTGAGGCCAGGCAGGCTAGATCCACCACAAAGGCATAGGGCGAAGCGTTCAGCAACATGGACAGAGCCTGGAGAGATATATGTAAAATACATGTGAGGCACTCTCTGCGTGAGGCCAGGCAGGCTAGATCCACCACAAAGGCATAGGGCGAAGCGTTCAGCAACATGGACAGAGCCTGGAACAATAAAAGATATATGTAAAAAAAAAAAAATACATAATGTGAGGTACTCTCTGCGTGAGGCCAGGCAGGTTAGATCCACCACAAAGGCATAGGGCGAAGCGTTCAGCAACATGAAGAGAGCCTGAGACATGGAATAGCAAAAAACATAAAACATACACATTCAGGGTTCCCAGGGCTTTCAGCTATCCCCAAGTAAGGACCTTGTAAGGACCTGTAGGCCTAAGGATAATGTCCATCTTTTAGCCAACGATCTTGAAAGGAACACTTTCCCAGCATTGTGAACAATGTCTAAGCAGATTAAAAAAACTATGGCTGACACAGATATACACGTTTTCTCGCAAAACGACACCAGGATAAAGAATGAATGAGATTTCAGTCCAATTTCTCTTGACAACTCGCAGTGCATCGTTCGTCTGCTAAGCGGTCAGTTGAAACGGGAAGGTGGGGGAGGGGGGTAAGGTGGAGTAGGTGCTGAGCGATGTTTCTCAAGTGTAAAAGTGCTGCTTCTGCAATCTATTTTGAGTATGGTCTTGCTGCTCAGGGCAGTTTTTGGCAGCTGTCAGGACTTGTAAGGACCTTGAAGTGAATGTAAGCACTTGTAATGCCTTACTTGGAGATTTCAATTGGTCAAGACTTATAAGGACTGGTAAGGCTCCTATGAACCCTGACATTACAATGTGAATAGAATTCAGCACACACACACTCACAGAACTTGCGCACACACACACACATTCACAAGAACTTGCCCTCCCCACATACACACACACACACACACTCATAGAAATATTCCTCCTCCCTCTCCACCCCTATGGACATTAACATAAGTTGCCCCACCTTGAGGTCTTGAGCGCAGTCCAGGATGCGAGTGAGCCTCATCTGGTCGTGTGCCTCCCCCCGCATGTACCACTCTGCCATGGAGTGCATGATGAGGGTGCGAATGGTGCCAGAATGACTCTGCAACACAGTATGAAATCACAACATGATGATAACATGAACCACTCTGCCATGGAGTGCATGATGAGGGTGCGAATGGTGCCAGAATGACTCTGCAACACAGTATGAAATAACAACATGATGATGACATGAACCACTCTGCCATGGAGTGCATGATGAGGGTGCGAATGGTGCCAGAATGACATAACAACATGATGATGACATGAACCACTCTGCCATGGAGTGCATGATGAGGGTGCGAATGGTGCCAGAATGACTGCAACACAGTATAAAATAACAACATGATGATGACATGAACCACTCTGCCATGGAGTGCATGATGAGGGTGCGAA
Source organism: Phymorhynchus buccinoides (assembly GCA_017654935.2). Taxonomy (NCBI): domain Eukaryota; kingdom Metazoa; phylum Mollusca; class Gastropoda; order Neogastropoda; family Raphitomidae; genus Phymorhynchus; species Phymorhynchus buccinoides. The sequence goes on along the minus strand of CM065695.1, from coordinate 55,222,430 downwards.
TGGTGCCAGAATGACTGCAACACAGTATGAAATCACAACATGATGATAACATGTACCACTCTGCCATGGAGTGCATGATGAGGGTGTGAATGGTGCCAGAATGACTCTGCAACACAGTATGAAATAACATCATGATGATGGCATGAACCACTCTGCCATGGAGTGCATGATGAGGGTGTGAATGGTGCCAGAATGACTAGGGTTAGGGTTAGGGTTAGGGTTAGGGTTACATGTATGAGGGTGCATATGGAGCCTGAGTGACTCTGAAATAACAGCATGATGATATGTAAATTATCCCCAGGTGGCCTCATCTGGTCGTGCGCCTCCCCTTGCATGCCCCACCTCACCATGGAGTGCATGCTGGGTGCTCTGGTTGTCCATGAACGGCTCAGTACATCACAACACGTCAACATCACGATCATTTCTACTCATGCCCCACCTCACCATGGAGTGCATGCTGGGTGCTCTGGTTGTCCATCACAACACGTCAACATCACGACAACAGTTGAACACGTCAACATCACCACATGTCAACATCATCACAACACGTCAACATCACCACAACAACAAAAAAACATCATGACAACACCTCAACATCACAACATATCAACATCACGACAACATCGCAACATCACCACATATCAACATCACGACAACACCTCAACATCACCACATATCAACATCACGACAACATCGCAACATCACCACATATCAACATCATGACAACACCTCAACATCACAACATATCAACATCACGACAACATCGCAACATCACCACATATCAACATCACGACAACACCTCAACATCACCACATATCAACATCACGACAACATCGCAACATCACCACATATCAACATCATGACAACACCTCAACATCACAACATATCAACATCACGACAACATCGCAACATCACCACATATCAACATCATGACAACACCTCAACATCACAACATATCAACATCACGACAACATCGCAACATCACCACATATCAACATCACGACAACACCTCAACATCACCACATATCAACATCATGACAACACCTCAACATCACAACATATCAACATCACGACAACATCGCAACATCAACATAACATGTCAACATCAACATAACACGTCAACATCACAACATCACAACGACCACATCATAACACGTCCACATCATGACAACACGTCCACATCACCACAACACGTCCACATCACCACAACACGCCAACATCACAACACGTCAACATCACCACAACATGTCAACATCACAACAACGCGTAAACATTATAACATATCAACATCACATCAACATCACAACACGTCAACATCACGACAACATCATGACATCACCATAACATGGCAACATCACAACACATCAGCATCACATGTCAACATCACATAACACGTCAACACCACAACAACATCACATGTCAACATCACGACAAAAATGTCAACATCATGACAACATCACCACAGACAACACATCAACATCACCACAACACATCAACATCACAACACAACGCCAGGTCAAAATCATAGCAACACATCAACACCACAACATCAAGACAACATTCAACATCATGACAACATGTCAACACCACGTCCACATCATGACAACATCACCACAGACGACACGTCAACATCACCACAGACAACACCACCACAACACGTCAACATCACAACACCACCACGCCAACAAGTCAAAATCATGGCAACACGTCAACACATCAAGACCACATTCAACATCATGACAACATGTCAACACCACATCCACATCATGACAACACATTAACATCATGATAACACATCAACATTACAACACATCAACATCTCGACAACATGTCAACATCACAACACGACAACACCACGTCAACATCACAACACCACCACGCCAACAAGTCAAAATCATGGCAACACGTCAACACATCAAGACCACATTCAACATCATGACAACATGTCAACACCACATCCACATCATGACAACACATTAACATCATGATAACACATCAACATTACAACACATCAACATCTCGACAACATGTCAACATCACAACACGACAACAACACGACAACATCACAACATGTCAACAACACCACATGTCAACATCACCATAACACGACAACATCACAACACGTCAACATCACCACAACATGTCAACAACACCAACACATGTCAACATCACCACAACACACCACAACACCACAACACGTCAACACCACCACAACATGTCAACATCACCACCACATGTCAACATCACCACAACACATCAACATCACCACAACATGTCAACAACACCACCACATGTCAACATCACCACAACATCACCACATGTTAACATCACCACAACATGCCAACATCTCGACAACACATCAACATCACGACATGTCAACATCACCATAACATGTCAACATCACATCACCACAACATGTCAACATCACCACATGTCAACATCACAACAACATCGCCACCACACGTCAACATCACCGCAACATGTCAACATCACCACAACACACCAACATCACAACACGTCAACATCACGACACCACCACCACAACACGGCCACAACACATCAACACCACCACCACACATCAACACCACCATAACACGTCAACATCACCACAACACGTCAACATCACAAGAACAAGTCAACATCACCACAACACGTCAACACCACATCAACACCACCACAACACATCAACACCACCACAACACATCAACATCACTATAACACGTCAACATCACTATAACACGTCAACACCACCACAACACGTCAACACCACCACCACATGTCAACATCACCACCACCCATCAACACCACCCCAACACATCAAAACACGTCAACACCACCACAACACGTCAACACCACCACCACACCACCACCACACCACCACCACACAAAGGTGAACAATCCACACTACAATAGAGGCCTCTGTTAATGGACCATGGATGGTGCGCCCCACATGAAGGCAAGGGCCCTAGGTGAATAATCCACACTACAATAGAGGCCTCTGTTAATGGACCATGGATGGTGCGCCCCACATGAAGGCAAGGGCCCTAGGTGAACAATCCACACTACAATAGAGGCCTCTGTTGATGGACCATGGATGGTGCGCCCCACATGAAGGCAAGGGCCCTAGGTGAACAATCCACACTACAATAGAGGCCTCTGTTGATGGACCATGGATGGTGCGCCCCACATGAAGGCAAGGGCCAGGTTGCTTTATGGTTGGGAACAGCATCTGCTGTTCCAGGTGGTGATCCCAACCTCTACAATACACTATCATGCGTACTACAATGTGCCTGGATGTGCCAGGCGTAATGAAGTATAGCAGGTGGTGATCCCAACCTCTACAATACACTATCATGCGTACTACAATGTGCCTGGATGTGCCAGGCGTAATGAAGTATAGCAGGTGGTGATCCCAACCTCTACAATACACTATCATGCGTACTACAATGTGCCTGGATGTGCCAGGCGTAATGAAAAATAGCAGCAGAGTTGAGGTGACTGTTGAGGAACACAGCTATCAACATAACACTATAATAAAAATGATGATAATAATAATAATAATAATGATGATAATCATATAGTAAAAAGCCAAGTGTCCGTGTGTGTGTCTGTCTGAAACACAACACGGGCCTTATAACTCCGCCGTTTTTCAACCAAATCGCTTCAAATTTGCTGTGAGCCCTAACAATGGCAACGGCAACCGAGGCGGCCGTGTCATTTGCGCGGTTTGGCAAATGCGCGAAACGCGTATCCACCGGCCTCTCGGCGACCGTATCTCCGGTATTTCTGGGCCGCGTGCCTTCGAATTGGGAAGGTACATGACCGGGGACGGTGACTGTGTGCCAAACCGGAAGCGAATCGATTCATAAACGCGCGCGATATACGCCGCTTCACCTTTTCACAAATAACTCTGCCGTTTCTTAACCGAATCGCTTCACATTTGCTGTCAGGCTTGCTGTGGCCGGGGCAAAGCCTGGCAGCAAATTTGAAGAGAATCGGGAGAGCGCGTCACTCTCAGAGCAGCGCCAACGGGAAACAGGGCTTTATAACTCTGCCGTTTCTTAACCGAATCGCTTCAAATTTGCTGTACTCAGCATTACCAGTACTTGGCGTTACCATTACTAGGCGTTACCGTTACTAGGGAGAGCGCGTCACTCTCAGAGCAGCGCCAACAGGAAACGGGGCCTTATAACTCCGCCTTTTCTTAACCGAATCGCTTCAAATTTGCTGTACTCAAAGTTACCAGTACTTGGCGTTACCGTTACTAGGCGTTACAGTTACTAGGGAGAGCGCGTCACTCTCAGAGCAGCGCCAACGGGAAACGGGGCCTTATAACTCCGCCGTTTCTTAACCGAATCACTTCAAATGTGCTGTACTCAGCGTTACCGTTACTAGGCGTTACAGGTACTCGGCACTGCGCTAGTAATAATAATAATAACTAATATTTATAGAGCGACCTTTCTCTCTTGAGCTCACGGCGATTCACAACTATTTAAATAAATACATAGATAATAAATAAGCTACTACAATATTAACTATCACAAACATGCACACAGCCACAACACGCACGCACACACACACAGGTCCGAACACACACACACACACACACGCGCGCGCACACACACCCACACACAATGTACGGAACACAGATTTAAGGCAGGAAACAGGACAAGGAAAAAATCAGAGGTATTGCCGGAAGAGGTGAGTTTTAAGAGCGGCTTTGAAAGATTTGAAAGATTTAGTAGAACGAAGTTCATATAGTAGGGTGTTCCAGACAGAAGGGGCGCTGAAAGAAAATGAACGTTCACCATATGTCTTAGTGTTTGTACGAGGAATAGAAAGGATAAGTTTGTCAGAAGAGGAACGGAGAGACCTGGAGGGTGAGTACAGGTGAACGAGATCAGAGAGGTAGTCAGGACCAGATGAAAGGACAGCATTGAAACAGAGGCAAGCAATTTTATACTTTATTCTTGCCTCGACTGGAAGCCAGTGTAAGGTATTGAGGTGGGGTTTGATGTGGTCTGTACGAGGGACTTTAAGGATTAACCGAGCTGCACTGTTTTTAACTTTCTGAAGTTTGTTGAGGAGGGATCGAGGACAGCCTACAAGTAAGGAATTGCAATAATCGATGCGAGACAGTACAAAAGCTGATACTAGAGTCTTCTAGTATCAGTAACAGTATTAATAACAGTACCTGGTTATGCCAGGCATAGTGCAGAATAGCGGCAGAATTGGGATGAGTGTTAAGAAACACAGCTATCAGTATAACACTGATAGTGATGATAATAATAATGATAATAACGGTCTGGCAGAATAGCAGCAGAATTGGGATGACTGTTAAGAAACACAGCTATCAGCATAACACTGATAGTGATGATAATAATAATGATAATAACAGTACCTGGTTATGCCAGGCGTAGTGCAGAATAGCGGCGGAATTGGGATGACTGTTACGAAGCACAGCAATCAGTATAACACTATAACAAAAATGATGATACATGTAATAATGATGATAATAATGATAATAACAGTACCTGGTTATGCCAGGCGTAGTGCAGAATAGCGGCAGAATTGGGATGACTGTTAAGAAACACAGCTATCAGGCTGGAGATCAGCTCCTGCTTCAGCGTGTTCCACGTGGGCTGTAAAGAAAAAAGGCAACACTTTAGTTTTCACACACCACCACCAAAGACACACATTGGCCCTAATTAAGGATTAACGTTGGTTGATAACTTTAGCGTGTTCCACATGGGCTGTAAAGAAAAAAGGCAACACTTTAGTTTTCACACACCACCACCAAAGACACACATTGGCCCTAATTAAGGATTAACGTTGGTTGATAACTTTAGCGTGTTCCACATGGGCTGTAAAGAAAAAAGACAACACTTTAGTTTTCACACACCACCACCAAAGACACACATTGGCCCTAATTAAGGATTAACGTTGGTTGATAACTTTAGCGTGTTCCACATGGGCTGTAAAGAAAAAAGGCAACACTTTAGTTTTCACACACCACCACCAAAGACACACATTGGCCCTAATTATTATTCGGTTAGTGACGTCCTTAGTGGTAAAGACAGTTGAGTATCAGGAGCGTTTGGCGCCAGACCTTCCCGCTTCAGTCAGAGCATGGTAGCCAGATTGGATGGACGTACCGGCATTTCAGTTGTAACCTGTCCCTTTCATTCTATCAGGGACTATTGACACACATTTGGCACTCATAGGCTATCACAGTATGACCGGCGTTTTGCGCTGCTGTTCTGTGCGAGGAGACCAGTGCCTTAGCACGGTTGTCTTTATTTTAATCCGGTGTTCCACGCTGTTGATTTGTACGGATTTGGCATTCATAGCACATATAACCGGCGTTTTGCGCTGCTGTTTTGTGCGAGGAGACCAGTGCCTTAGCACGGTTGTCTTTATTTTAATCCGGTGTTCCGCACTGTTGATTTGTACCGGCTCTTGGCTGCAAATGGCTCGAATGATGTGTTTTACGACATTGTGGTTGACGATGATGTTTGTGTCTTGGTTGCCTGTATGAATAACATCTTTAGTCCCACCGCTCTGGGAATGGTGTTTGTCCAACTTTGAGTGATATTCGTCTGCTTTAACGTCATGTTATATACAGTTTTGTGCTAAATTGACAGAGTGTGATTATCATTATGACGGCAAATAGACCTAGTGACATAACCCAAAATACCATAAAATGTGTCCAAAAGCTTCCTTTTGATGAAATTTAGCTATGGTTTGTGTTTGTGTGTGCTTTGCGTTTTTGAAGCATCGAAACAGGTAAGACTTATTTTTTCCGTTTTTAAAAATATTTTCTATGGTATATGATTATGAACCACCCTCCCAAGCATCGAGGTTTGTGCTACAGGCATTTTTCCCTTTTTTCACTAGCTTGGGGTTTTCTGCTCCTTACTACTTGCTGCAGCCGCATTGTTCAAGCACATGTGAAGGTCAGCTGTCAGCTGACACCATCCCACTTTGGGCTGCAACTTGGCATCTTAGTATTCTGGACTTAATTGAAAAATTGGCACAACAAAATTTTTAAGAAACCCTAAAAATGTTTGCCTTTGCAAAACCCTGATGCAAAATGAGAGGGAGGTTCCGGAGCCTAAATGGAAAATTAGAAAGAATGTTTTTTGTTTGCTTCTGATGAAACAAAATCGAAATCCACACCTACTTATTTGAGCTTAGTTGCTCTCGAAATCTGCAACATTTAAAGTGATCAGTCTGGATGGCCGACTCTGCCAAGAGCAAAGACACTTTAATCCTGTCGGATTTACTTCCGGAACAGAGATAATTAGATCATTACTGAGCACGTCATAAGCTTTGCTTGTTTGTTGCTTCTTTAGTTATGTAGTTGTTGTTATTGTTGCTTTTTTGAAAATAAAGCATTTAAACCAGAGATAATTATCATGCCGCATTTTATTATCGGAACAGAGGTTATAATCCTGCCGGATATTACCGGAACAGAGGTCATAATCCTGCCGGATGTTATTACTGGATCAGAGGTTCTTATTATCCTACCGGATGTTATTACCGGAACAGAGGTTATAATCCTGCCGGATTTTATTATTGGATCAGAGGTTATTATTATCCTACCGGATGTTATTACCGGAACAGAGGTTATAATCCTGCCGGATTTTATTACTGGATCAGAGGTTCTTATTATCCTGCCGGATGTTATTACCGGAACAGAGGTTATAATCCTGCCGGATTTTATTACAGAGGTTATTATTATCCTACCGGATGTTATTACCGGAACAGAGGTCATAATCCTGCCGGATGTTATTACTGGAACAGAGGTTCTTATTATCCTGCCGGATGTTATTACCGGAACAGAGGTTATAATCCTGCCGGATTTTATTACTGGAACAGAGGTTATTATTATCCTACTGGATGTTATTACTGGAACAAAGGTCATAATCCTGCCGGATTTTATTACTGGATCAGAGGTTATTATTATCCTGCCGGATGTTATTATCGAAACAAAGGTTATAATCCCGCTGGATTTTATTACTGGAACAGAGGTTATTACCCTGCCAGATGTTATTACCGGAACAGAGTTAGTTACTCAGTCTGTTATAGTCCCATCAACAGCTATGGTTATCTCAGGACTGTCACCGCATAAAGTTCGACCACACATAGCAAAACACAAATCCATGAATCTTAACAACGTACAAAACCTGAAAACAAAAAATGTAGTACAATTCATAACATGACACTTCCATCATTATACCCTATAGCACATAAGTCCACACAGTGCTGGAAATGTGGAGCCACGCTACTCTCATTTATCGGATCCAGGTTAAAAAAAACAGTAAAAAAGGATAACAAATACATACTAGTAAGCTAAAATACATAAAAAAGGCTATATAAGCAAATATGCACTGCAGAATGGACAATTGCCCCACATGGCCGAAAGGCCAAAGAGGGCGTAAAACATTATTTTCTCAGAATGGACAACAGGTGCCCACTCAAGTGCGTAACGTCTCACGCGTGGACGCCAGTGTACAATAAAAAAAAAAACTGGCATGTTATAGATTGTAAAAAGGAAAAACGTGGAAGGGTTTTATAGAAAAAATGCAGGAGAATGGACCAATAAGGCAGAAAGAAGTAGACGCCAGAAAGCAAAAAGAAGAGAAAAGGCAGAGTCAAAGAGAGTGATAGAGTAGGGGAAGTTACTAGCATAGAACTTCCAGAAGAAGGGGGAACTATTTCTGCTGAAAGACCCCCCGGTATCCCCACGGGAGGGCCCTATCCGCTTAAGCCAGCCTAAGCTGTTGCCCGCCTCCTACGACGAGGACATGTGGTTGGACTTTAGGAGGCTGCTGGGCTCCTCTCCGTAAGCCCCCCCCCCCCCCCCACCATGATATGTGGAAGCCCGCCAGGGGGAGGTTATAATCCTGCCGAATGTTATTACCAGAACAAAGGTTCAGGGGTGGGATTTGACCAAAGAAAAAAAAAAGGAAAACTAGATTTTCAACAACCCGCGGCCCACCCCCTGAACAAAATTTGATTAATAATAAACAAATACAATAAAATAAAGCCTATAAAATGGGTTGGCATGAATGTGATTGTAAGACCGTGTGTGATTTCATTAATTAATAAAAAAAATAATGAACGGACAGGTGTGTTGAAATTTTTAAAAATGCAACCACTCTCCGGGCTATTTTTGTGCCTTTAACTTGGATCGATGGATGAACGGTGTGCAAATAATAAAAGAATAATCATCCAAAGACATTTAGACACTGGCATCTTTGGAATTATCGGGTAATTTGTTTAAAATAAAGGTATACCTAATCGAAGTCAAGTCTTTGATTGTTAGCTGTAACCGTAGCAAGATTGGTTTCCGCGAACATCGGCGTCGATTTTCGATGATTTTGTTGCTCAATTTCGTCAGAAAAGCTTTATTAGTACCTTCAGTCATTAATTCTTTGTCGATTTTAGTATAAAACAAGCAGAAAAAAGCAAAATACCTGGAAATGTTCGCGATCGCACCTGTAGAGAAATTCACTCGGCCAGCCGCCAAGTTGCAACTCGGCAACATCGCGATCAATTTTCACTTCATTTTCCGTTGAAAAGTTCAAAATTCTCACATCATCGTACTCGCCAGTGATAATATAATCTAAACTGACTCATTTCAAGCCCTAATTAAGATCTCTACCATCAAAAATCTGCCTGGAAAGCTCTTCGAATGGACAATAAAAATCTGGTCGCCATTTGTATTCTCTTCAGTCTGACCCCATAATTGGTGGGGTGCACACCCTTAACACTGAGACCTGTGTGCCACTCAGCGACATTTAAGCCCCACGTGGGACATTTTGTGCTAGGGTGTCTTTTACTTTTAGTATTAGACTCCCTCCTTTACTGGGATGCACACCCTTAATTGGTGGGGTGTACACCCTTAACACTGAGACCTGTGTGCCACTCGGCGACATTTAAGCCCCACGTGGGACATTTTGTGCTAGGGTGTCTTTTACTTTTAGTATTAGACCCCCTCCTTTACCGGGATGCACACCCTTAATTAGTGGGGTGTACACCCTTAATGGGGTGTACACCCTTAACTCAGAGACATGTCTGCCACTCTGTGACATTGAAATCCCACGTGGCATAATTTGTAATGCAATGTCTTGTACTCTTTGTACACACCCACACACAAAATTTGGAGCGATTCTATACAGTATTTCACGAGATAATAGGAGGGTGAAGAAAAACGGAAACATGTCTGCCGCTCGGCGACATTGTATTTCCGAGGGATAATTTATGTACGAATGTGTTATACTCTTAGTGTCACATCCTGACACAAAATTCGAAGGGATTTTGTCTGCTAGTTCACGAGATACAGCTTGGACAATAAATATATAGCGCAAAGAAGGAAATTTTGGTTTTCAAGGTCACACTTCAAGGTCAAGGTCAGCATGGCGATAATTTATGCTCGGATGTTTTCTACTGTAGGTCATACAGTACCACACATAATCTGAAGCGCTTCTGTGAAGTACAAATGTGGAAAATATGGCTTAAAACACAATTTTTAGACCCCTACCACTTTCAAGGCCTACCGATCTCCTGGACCTTGACCTTGACCTTGATCGGTATGCCATCATCAGAACGGCCATAAGCCAAAGTACCTACATGCCAAATTTGAAGACTCTAAGACCAACGGTGTGGAAGTTATGGCCCCTTAAAGATTTTCGGTTTTCAAGGTCATACGCCGAGGTCAAAGTCATGACGGCTTGCCTTCTCTCATGGTGACACACCACCACACAAAAAATGAAGCGATTCGGTTCAGCGGTTCGGGAGATATCCTTGGGACAGACAGAAGGGGAAAAAAAGAAGAAAAAAAAGAAGAAACAAACTCGAATGAAAACATACTCCTTTGCGATCGTAGATCAGCAAAGGACAATAAACCGGAAGTATTCATTCAAGGGACATCACTCGAAGTGATACCTTTGATAGCAGACGATACAGTAGCGAGTACGGCTCAAACGCCATGCCTTCTTTTGATTTCTTCTTCTCTTTTTTCGCACTCGTTCAGCGGAAATGCATTTTTTTGTTGCTGACTGTAATAGTGTAATCAGGTCTCAAAACGTAATAATTACGGACAAAATCGTAGGGAAAACAGGTGTATTATATACTACAATACTCACTGAAGTTTGCAGTAAGGTCAGCACTGAGCACTAGGCAGACCTGCCAACCCTGAGTTTTCAGTTGGAGTACTTTTTCACAGAAATTGGTGTATTTTGGGGGAAAAAAGGAGTACTCTGAGGATAACTCTAAATATGCAAGTATGTAGGGATTAACTTGCCTGGAACTACCTTTTTGTTGCTGTCAATAAATAGCACAAACTGTGTCTTTTTCCCAGGCAGACAGTCTTCTTCGGCATAAATGCTTCTATACACACTGAGCCTGCTGCAGCTTGCTTCATTTTTTTGCAGTCTTGGTGCTTTTTCCTGCCGCAGTGCCACTCAATGTCGAACTTTCCAGAACTGGCAATGGAGAAGTCCACTTTACAGTAGCTGCAGTATGCGTGAGTGATTCCCAGCGTCGACTTTCTAATTCCAGGGATTGTTGTATATCGCTGAAGAAATTTTTGTGATCTTGCTGGCGCTACTGGTGGCTTCTTGGCTTCGCCTTCGTCAGGTGGGTCGTCGATCTTTCGTTTCGACATCTTGAGGCTTCGCTTCGGTGCATGTAAAACGGAGTTGATGAAACAACATGGCGCGCACACTTCTCGCGCCGCAAGATTTGGCCAATTGTGGCTCCACTCCAGCACTTCGCTGTTACGCTAAATCGCGCCGATTTTGATCGTTTTAGCTGCATGAAAAAAAAAAAATGTTCACTAGGATCTTTTAATGTCGTATTTTTTATTCACCCGACGTACTGGTCGTATTTTCAGTAAATTGGCGTACAAAATACGCCAAAATCGCATGGGTTGGCAGGTCTGACTAGGACATCAGGACATTTGTTCATGGCAGAGCTGCTTACCCCTAAAATGCTTGTCAGTAGTTTTAACTCAGAAAGTGTTCAATTTTCAGTAGTTTTGAGAGGTTTTTCAGTAGTCATGTCGCGCGGCGCGAAATCACTTCATATGCAAAGCATGACCATAACATTTCGCTTTGCATGCATTAAGAAACTGAATATGAAGTTTATAGTATTTTTTTATGACCCAATGCTTGTGTGCTATTGTGTGTATCACTGTTACTGTGTGTCTCTTTGTGTCACTGTGTGCATGTCGTTCATTGCATGTGTGTGTGTCACTGTGTGTGTGTGTCACTGTGTGTGTGTCTGTCTGTGTCACTGTGTGTGCATGTCGTTCATTGCATGTGTGTGTGTGTGTCACTGTGTGTGTGTGTGTCTGTCTGTGTGTTCTCCTGGGTCCTTCTTCCGGTTAAGTGCACACAATCAACAATTTGATTTTTATGGCATTATTTCTGTCAGGTCTGGTCAGAGAAACAAGAATAAAATAGAAAAACATATTTATATTTAAAGTATGCATCAGTATGAATGCATTGTTATTTTTATTTAAAAAATGTGTGACTATCACTGTATCAGTAGTATCACACACCTAAGTGAGTGGGAGAGAGAAAAAACCCAGAAAAAAGGGGGGGGGGGGGGGGGGGGGGGGATATGGAGATCAAAGAGAAAGAGAAACACAGAGAGGGAAGGTAGGGAGGGGGTACAACAATAAATGATATTTGATCTATAAGGAGAGACAGTCATGAATATCAAAATAATACAACAGCAACAAACAAAAGAAAAACAAAGATAAAGACCAACAATAAATCAGAGGGCTGGAGAGAGAGAGAGAGAGAGAGAGAGAGAGAGAGAGAGAGAGAGAGAGAGAGAGAGAGAGAGAGAGAGAGAGAGAGAGATATTTAGCGAGCGAAAGAGAGAATGGAAAACATCTGGCCTACTTTAGTTTCACTTCGAATACCTCCGTGTGTCTGGCCGAATGTGCGAGTGAACGACACTTCAAGTTCAACAAGCATCGTCTCTGCCCGAGTCAAATCTTTGACACCCAGCTCGGTTTAATTGTTTGTAGCGGAGAAATTTGTTATGTTCTGGGTGTTTTTCGGTGCAGCTAACACCGATTGCGATGCGTGTTGTTTGATTCAACATGCCGCTGTCAATCGAGTCCCCCGTGGCCCCGAACTTGAGAAATCACATCGGCACACAGTGCAAGCGATCTCGCGTTCTGCCTATCCGCACTACAGAAAACTTTCTGTGTATTGTGCACGGACGGTTGCTTGAGAAGATATTGATTCACTTCTTCTTCCATCTTTCTTGATATTTTTTTCCATTAAATAACTTCGCAAACTGATTCACTGTCACCCGACTGAAGGCTTTCTCTCGCCGCCATTTTGTTCACACTAATGTCGGACGGTGCATGCGCGAGAGCCCTACTTGCCGCGCGCCTATACGAACATCAGACGAACCTATATAGAGGCAAGCGGACCTCAAACGAACCGTGCTAGAAAACGTACTTTGCGGTAACAGAAAATTGTAGAATTTGGTTATTAACCATAGTTCCGTAGTTTATAGTCAAATTCCGTAGCAACTACGGAAAATCCGTAGGGGTAGGCAGGTCTGTCATGGGGAGTTTAATGGCTTCAGTGTCTCATTCTTATATACTACAATACTACAATGTAGTTTGCAGTAAGGCCAGCACTAGGACATCAGGACATTTGTTCATGGGGAGTTTAATGGCTTCAGTGACTCACATTCTGATATACTACAATACTCACTGTAGTTTGCAGTAAGGCCAGCACTAGGACATCAGGACATTTGTTCATGGGGAGTTTAATGGCTGCAGCGTCTCACATTCTGATATACTACAATACTCACTGTAGTTTGCAGTAAGGCCAGCACTAGGACATCAGGACATTTGTTCATGGGGAGTTTAATGGCTTCAGTGTCTCATTCTTATATACTACAATACTCACTGTACTTTGCAGTAAGGCCAGCACTAGGACATCAGGACATTTGTTCATGGGGAGTTTAATGGCTGCAGCGTCTCACATTCTGATATACTACAATACTCACTGTAGTTTGCAGTAAGGCCAGCACTAGGACATCAGGACATTTGTTCATGGGGAGTTTAATGGCTTCAGCGTCTCTCATTCTTATATACTACAATACTCACTGTAGTTTGCAGTAAGGCCAGCACTAGGACATCAGGACATTTGTTCATGGGGAGTTTAATGGCTTCAGTGTCTCATTCTTATATACTCTGTGCCAAAAGGTGAGCACGGAGAGGGTCAGGTACTTACATCCTCAATAAATTGTCACATAACCTTCTGACTGTTGTGCTTATGTTATAAACATATAGACAAATGTCTGAAAAGACACTAGAGACAATATCAGCTTTATAAGATCAGTAGTTGTTTAGTTATGTGACAATGAATGTCAAATCAGCCCCAAAATCTGGTCTTCAAAAGTGGACATTGCAAATAGTCATGATTTCAACAAGTGCTAGAACACACAAACTCCAGTAAAATTACTTGAAATTTGGACAGGTTATGCAAAAGTACCTCATTAGTAAACGCTAAAGATTGTAACATTCAAAAATGAAAGTTCTGTTAGTTATTAGGCTTAAACCAATGTTGATGACAAACATCATTTTTGATGTAATCATTCAACCAAAATCAAACTTCCCAACAATTTTCACTTATGTAAATCCAAAATACATGAAAATGTCATGCTTTGTTGGAGCAGATATTACTTTATCATAGGAGTATAAAAGTTTTTTACTAAATATATTATTTTAAATAATATTGCACTTTCTCTTAAAGGTTCTGACTTAGATGTAACACTTGACATCCGTCATACCTAAGTTATAATGCTCAATAAAATCCTCAAGATATATATTTTTAACTTGCTCTCTTTTATTTTACAATTAAACTGTCATATAAAGTTGACCTCTACCTTTATTTAACACCAGCATGTTCATTTCTTTCTTCTGCACTAATCCAAATGTTCAATGTAATCATTTTACTGGACTTGATGTTTGTCATCAAGAAAATGTTAATTATCAAATTTAGCTGGTTTTATTGGTCTAACCATCTAATAAACAAATGAACACCACTTCAGTGGGTTTAGTAATTCATTTAGAGCACTTTGCAGCCTTCATAGAAAGATAAATGAAAAAATAGTGATTAATGAAAATTATTAATGTAACTATGATGTTCGTCATACATGTCCTATGGTGTAAATAGTGAATTATGATAAATAATTCAACAGTTTTTTGAAAAAACATTTATTCATGCAAGTTATTATTTTCTTTAAAGCATTCTGCTTACTGTAGTTGACAAAAATACAGTTATTCATAGACATTTTGGCCAGAAACTGGAAAATAAATTATGTAGGTAACTTTGATGTTTGTCATACATTTTTCACAAATTGTGTAATAAAACAAAAACAATGGCATGAATCAATTAATAGTTTGGTAGAAAATATTCAGTTAAGTTGTAATTGTTTTTTTTATGGCATCTTAAGTACTTAAAGACAGAATTAGTGTATTTGATACAACTTTCAAATGTAAAGTGATGACAAAGGTCATTTGTTACCTCAACAGACCCATAATAATCATCATACTAACAACAAATTTCAACAGGAAATGTCACAGACTAATAGCAAACAATGAAAACAACTTAACACAACATGATTTGCTGGAGCTATGAGAAAATACTGTGACATAACACCATGGTTGTGATGTAATCATTGATGTTTGTCATCAGGTGGGGGACACCACATTATCACTATTTTCTCAGAAATCGGTTGAAAAGTTGTCCTGCCACTTTGCACATGTTTTGCCTTATTTATATCCTTTCTAAATATGCATGTATTTAAATGGTATTAATAGTTTCATTTTTTACCCTCTATGTCCACTTTTCATGCCCACCTTTTGGCAGAGAGTCATATACTACAATACTCACTGTAGTTTGCAGTAAGGCCAGCACTAGGACATCAGGACATTTGTTCATGGGGAGTTTAATGGCTGCAGCGTCTCACATTCTGATATACTACAATACTCACTATAGTTTGCAGTAAGGCCAGCACTAGGACATCAGGACATTTGTTCATGGGGAGTTTAATGGCTGCAGCGTCTCACATTCTTATATACTACAATACTCACTATAGTTTGCAGTAAGGCCAGCACTAGGACATCAGGACATTTGTTCATGGGGAGTTTAATGGCTGCAGCGTCTCTCATTCTTATATACTACAATACTCACTGTAGTTTGCAGTAAGGCCAGCACTAGGACATCAGGACATTTGTTCATGGGGAGTTTAATGGCTGCAGCGTCTCACATTCTGATATACTACAATACTCACTGTAGTTTGCAGTAAGGCCAGCACTAGGACATCAGGACATTTGTTCATGGGGAGTTTAATGGCTTCAGTGTCTCATTCTTATATACTACAATACTCACTGTAGTTTGCAGTAAGGCCAGCACTAGGACATCAGGACATTTGTTCATGGGGAGTTTAATGGCTTCAGTGTCTCATTCTTATATACTACAATACTCACTGTAGTTTGCAGTAAGGCCAGCACTAGGACATCAGGACATTTGTTCATGGGGAGTTTAATGGCTGCAGCGTCTCTCATTCTTATATACTACAATACTCACTGTAGTTTGCAGTAAGGCCAGCACTAGGACATCAGGACATTTGTTCATGGGGAGTTTAATGGCTTCAGTGTCTCATTCTTATATACTACAATACTCACTGTAGTTTGCAGTAAGGCCAGCACTAGGACATCAGGACATTTGTTCATGGGGAGTTTAATGGCTGCAGCGTCTCACATTCTTATATACTACAATACTCACTGTAGTTTGCAGTAAGGCCAGCACTAGGACATCAGGACATTTGTTCATGGGGAGTTTAATGGCTGCAGCGTCTCTCATTCTTATATACTACAATACTCACTGTAGTTTGCAGTAAGGCCAGCACTAGGACATCAGGACATTTGTTCATGGGGAGTTTAATGGCTGCAGCGTCTCACATTCTGATATACTACAATACTCACTGTAGTTTGCAGTAAGGCCAGCACTAGGACATCAGGACATTTGTTCATGGGGAGTTTAATGGCTGCAGCGTCTCACATTCTTATATACTACAATACTCACTGTAGTTTGCAGTAAGGCCAGCACTAGGACATCAGGACATTTGTTCATGGGGAGTTTAATGGCTTCAGTGACTCACATTCTGATATACTACAATACTCACTGTAGTTTGCAGTAAGGCCAGCACTAGGACATCAGGACATTTGTTCATGGGGAGTTTGAAGGCCTCAAACACAGGACTGTAGTGTCCTGCGTCTGACAGTCGCAACAGAGTCTCCACAAGACCCAGGCATTTCCTGAAAACACAACATGGCCGCTAGGTCAACTAGGTTACTTCCTGAAAACACATGGCCGGTAGGTCAACTAGGTCACTTCTGAAAACACAAGATGGTCACTAGGTCAACTAGGTTACTTCCTGAAAACGCAACATGGCCGCTAGGTTAACTAGGTCACTTCCTGAAAACACAACATGGCCGCTAGGTCAACTAGGTCACTTCCTGAAAACACATGGCTGCTAGGTCAACTAGGTCACTTCTTGAAAACACAAGATGGCTGCTAGGTCAGCTAGGTCACACCCAGGCACTTCCTGGACACAAGATGGTCGCTAGGTCAACTAGGTCACTTCTTGAAAACAAGATGGCCGCTAGGTCAACAAGGTAACTTCTTGAAAACACAAGATGGTCGCTAGGTCACTTCCTGAAAACAAAACATGGCTGCTAGGTCACTTCATGAAAACACAAGATGGCTAGGTCAACTAGGTCACTCGAAAGAAAACACATGGCCACTAGGTCACTCCCTAAAAACACAAGATGGCCACTAGGTCACAACCAGGCACTTCCTGAGAACACAAGATGGCCTCTAGGTCAACTAGGTCACTTCCTGAGAACACAAGATGGTGGCTAGGTCATCTAGGTCACACCCAGGCACTTCCTGAGAACACAAGATGGTGGCTAGGTCATCTAGGTCACACCCAGGCACTTCCTGAGAACACAAGATGGTGACTAGGTCATCTAGGTCACACCCAGGCACTTCCTGAGAACACAAGATGGTCTAGGTCACACCCAGGCACTTCCTGAGAACACAAGATGGTGGCTAGGTCATCTAGGTCACTTCCTAAAAACACAAGATGGTCGCTAGGCCAACTAGGTCACTTCCAGAGAACACAGGATGGTGGCTAGGTCATCTAGGTCACTTCCTGAGAACACAAGGTGGTCGCTAGGTCATCTGACTCCTGAGTCACACCCAGACACTTCCTGAGAACACAAGATGGTCGCTAGGTCATCTAGGTCACTTCCTGAAAACACAAGATGGTCGTTAGGTCATCTAAGTCACACCCAGGCACTTCCTGCGAACACAAGATGGTTGCTAGGTCATCTCCTGAAAACACAAGATGGTCGTTAGGTCATCTAGGTCACACCCAGGCACTTCCTGAGAACACAAGATGGTCACTAGGTCACATCCAAACACTGTAGGTCACACCCTGTGTACACACACACACTCACACACACTCTCTCTCTCTCTCACACACACACACACACACTCTCTCCCTCATACTCTCACACACGCACTCTCTCATACTCTCACACACACACACACTCTCTCTCACACACACACACTCTCTCATACTCTCACATACACACACTCACTCTCTCTCTCTCTCTCTCACACACACACACACACACTCTCTCTCTCATACTCTCACATACACACACTCACTCTCTCTCTCTCTCTCTCACACACACACACACACAGTGTACAGGAAACACACAGTGTACACACACACACACACACAGCGTACACACCATGTAGACACTTCGCGGTCTTCATCGCTGGGGGCAGACTTGAGGACGTCACAGATCACCATGTCAGATGGCTGCAGAGGGTCATACACACACACACACACACACAGTGTACACACACAACACACACAGTGTACACACACACACACACAGTGTACACACCATGTAGACACTTCACGGTCTTCATCGCTGGGGGCAGACTTGAGGATGTCACAGATCACCATGTCAGATGGCTGCAGATGGTCGGCAAAAGAGAAGACGTCATGGTGACGGAGGGAGTGCAGGATGAATGACAGCTGAAAACGACACAAAGATTCAGATAAATACAGATAACACAGACCAACAAACGGTGATTCAGTACCATGTCAGATGGTCGGCAAAAGAGAAGACGTCATGGTGACGGAGGGAGTGCAGGATGAACAAACGGCTGAAAATGACACAAAGATTCAGATAAATACAGATTAACACAGGACCAACAAACGGTGATGTTCAGTGCCTATGTCTGCAGTATGGTCGGAACAAAAGAAGACGTCATGGTGACGGAGGGAGTGCAGGAAGCAACTGGAACGGGCTTGAAATTAATAAGGAAAATCACGGGCTTAAGCAAAGGGTGTGGAAGTGGTAGACTGTTTTATTGGCCCTGCTGGAAGGGGAGTCCTGCCACTTCCTCACTGGACTCCAGGCTAATGCTAAACTGTATGAGTGGTAGCTGTTTGATTGGGAGCCTGGCTGAACCTGGCGCACTAGCGCTCATGGATCTAGGCATGCTAAAGGTGTGCAGTGGTAGCTGTTTCATTGCCTGCTGCTGAACCGCTGCCACTCCCCCCCTGTGTACTAGGGCGAGGCTGATAGGGTGAGTTGTGTAGCTGTTTGATTACCCTGCCTGAACCTGCCATCTTGCCTCCACTAGGACCCAGGCATGCTAAAGGGCGAGCGGTAGCTGTTTGATTGCCCTGCTGAACCTGCCACTCCGACTTCTGCCGTCTGGACCTAGGCATGCTAAAGGGTGAGTGGTAGCTGTCTGTTTGATTGCCCTGCTGAACCTGCCACTCCCCCCTGGACCTAGGCATGCTAAAGGGTGAGCGGTAGCTGTTTGATTGCCCTGCTGAACTTGCCACTACCCCACTCGCGACCTAGGCATGCTTAAGGGTGTAGGTGGGTTAAAGCCGTTTGATTGCCCTGCTGAACCTGGCCACTCTCAAAAAACAGTAGCCTTTGACGGGCTAGGCAAGGATAAAGCGTGAGGGCGGTAGCTGTTTGATTGCTTTCTGCTGAGCCTGCTACTCCTGCGACGTGGACCTAGGCATGCTAAAGGATGGTTCGTAGCCGTTTCTCTTCTTATTCTGATTGTCGGCTCCTGAACCTGGCACATGCCCCCGATGGGCACCTCGGCATGGGCTTAAAGGGTGAGACGTAGGGCTGGTTGATTGGCTCTGCTTGAGGGCGCTGCCACTCCTCACCTGGACAGCTGGCTAGGGCATGCTAAAGGGTGAGTGGTAGCTGTTTGATTGCCGCTGCTGAACCTGCCACTCCCCACTGGACCTAGGCATGCTAAAGGGTGAGCGGCAGCTGTTTGATTGCCCTGCTGAACCTGCCACTCCTGCACTGGATCGCTAAGATTAAGATTATTATGAGGCCCCGTCGACAGTCAAAGGCCATGTGGGGGCTGTCACCACGTTAAATCTTACCACATATTAAAAAGGATATTTTAAAACACAAGGTTAAAAACAAGATCAGTTTTTTTGTGCTTAATCAACTCACAAACTAGAGTTAAAAAAACGTGCACAGTAGCTTACATCGAGTGAAATATATTAATCTCTTTTAAGAAATTAAAGATCGTGTCAGGCGGAACGTCACGGAACAAAACCTTCATTGACTTCCGCAGTGGAAAAAAGTAGTGGTGGGTTTCTTTCTAATGTCGTATAAATCCCAGCAGTCCAAAAGGACATGAGGAATGGAAATGGGTAGTAATTGGTCAAGATTCTAGCACAGTTATGGGCGGTCGCTGCCTCTCTTTTCAGTAAAAAGGAATGCGTGTAGTATGTGTGTCCAGTGTGTAGTCTACATAAAACCGTTTCTTCCTTCCGGCCGCCAGCAGCCGAAGGAAGATATTCTCTAAGGTCTGGACGAATGTTGTACAGTTTGTTATCTTATTGAAGGTTCCACTCATCTTGCCCGAGATTTTTTATATAATTAGAAACTCCACATCTCATATCAGAGGACGGAATTATACGCCTCGCACATTTCGGGAGGGGAGGAAGGACGGAAACGTACGCCGCACAGGAGGGGTCTTCTTACAGCATCCTTGGCCACACGGGTCGTCTGCCTCCTCAGACAGACGTTCCGCCTCTTCATTCGATCGGATACCGACATGACCAGAGGACCCAGGCTCCAAAGATGACGTCATAACCTTTGGATTTCAGAAGCGTAAACAATTTGAGCCGAATAAAATTTATCAGTTCTGGATGCTTCAAGTTTTTTTTACGGCGATAGCCTCTAACATTCTTAAAGGCTGAATAAAGAGCTTAAGAGCGATGACAAGAGTCAGTCAGCTCGGCAGTATACACAGAACTTTCCGTTGGAATATGCTTTGAAGAACTTTGGCGCGATGATGGAATAAACGCAGCAGAAGCAACAGCCTTCGTCAGATTTGGAACCGTCTGTGAAAATCATTTGATGATTGGGATTCTTGGAACACATCTCAACTGGAGGAATTTTTCCGAAGAGTAGTGAGGTCAAATCTGATGTCTGGAGTACACAGAGTCGGCAGGGTGGCTGATCAGAAAATTTGGATTCGTCACATATGACACCAGCGTCAATATCCGCTTCTTCCAGATGAGGAAGGATGCGAATCCCCAGAGGTGGAATACTGGAAGGATTATCTTCATATTTCTTCTGGAAAGGTGGGTTCATCACACAGTCGTAAGCCGGGTT
Organism: Phymorhynchus buccinoides; assembly: GCA_017654935.2. Lineage (NCBI taxonomy): Eukaryota > Metazoa > Mollusca > Gastropoda > Neogastropoda > Raphitomidae > Phymorhynchus > Phymorhynchus buccinoides. Next base: position 55,200,625 of record CM065695.1, on the reverse strand, counting down.
TTCTGGTTCAGAGTACAGTTGTAAATAGTAGTTTAGAGAAAGCTTGAGTCTGCGGTGAGTAAGAGATGGTTCGCCTGCTTCAGCGTAGCAGACTATATACAGGTGTGGTGCGGAAGGCACCAAGACAAAGACGGAGACCTTGATGGTGAATTGAGTCCAACACTTTCAGGTATCAAATCAAATCGAATCAAATCATCTTTATTATCTCATAACAGAGAAATCGCAGCCAGGTGCACATAAGAAAAACAACAATAAAACAGATATATACCGATCTTCAAGTAGTGCTAAGAGGCCTGGCAGCTTGTGATATAAAACAATATCTTGACATATCATTTGCGTATATTAGCCCATAGGCTTAGTGTAAACGCGTAACTGTAAGAATACACCGTTGCTATTAGAAACTTGACGTCCACAGTTATTTATCTTGACATATCATTATCATTCTCATACACTCGCATGCGACTATCTGCAGTACTCAAGCCATATTTTCTTTATTTGCATCAAGTGATGTTTAGTAAAACAAAAAGCCCAAACATACTCCTAACCCTATGCCTTAACCCGATAAATGCAAAAGGTTGTTTATGATGAACATTTTACATTGAAAAAAATATTGTGAAGAGTAAGTTTTAGTGAAATTGCAAATGATAAAATTAGCGGCTGACAACCACATATTCAAGTTAGTGTCACTGCAAATAGCGCCTTCTGAGCAGGACACCCAAAAAAACGTCATCTTAGTGAACTTACGCAATCACTGAAATTACGTCATCATTGAAAGTTCGTCATTGGCTAAATGACAATAACTATGGCCTAAGTGCCTGTGATTGCAGTGTAAAACGAATATGTCATTGAAAAAGCTATTTTTTTACACAGCAAATTCCAGTAGGTTCATGTTTCGATTAATAGTCAGTTTCCTTTCATAATGTATCAATTCAATGTGCAAGATCAAAATAGCTCACAGGACTTTCTAACTTGGAGAACCAAAAACTTGGAGAACTATATTAATATTGTGGATGAGTGGGATTTTCTTGCTACGGTGAAGTGGTTAGTATTATTTTAGATCTGCATGCATGGTGCAATCGGTCGTGTCTCGTCCCTTCTTAGTTGCGTGTTTGATTATCATCTGAAAGAGGCTTAAAATAATTCTGGTATATATCCGTTATTAGGGATTTGCGAATATCTAATTGCTTTTTATCCTATCTCTCAAGTGTGGTCTTGCTGTTTATCACCGCTCTGGTTATCTGCCGACCTTCGTGTGATAAACAGCAAGCCACTTGAGATAGGATAAAAACAATATCACACCTCGCACTCGCAATCTCCAATTAACTGATATTATCAATCAACAATTAAAGAATTATAAACTAATAACTAATAACACTGCAATATTGTAATTAACAAACTGGACGAATACAAACAAATACTCCAGTAAAAGCAGAACGCATTTTAAAAATACATTTTAGTATAAAGACATAATCAGTCAGAAAAAACGAACAGGCAGGAATAACGCTTAAAAAAATGCGAGCCAATATAATAGTAACTAGGCACCATCTCTACACAGACAATTTAGTCAAGGACATACACAGTCAAGTAATCTATTGATTAGAACAAGGGGACTACAAATAGGCTTGCAAATACGAGTATGACTCACTGGACCTAGGCATACGCTTATGAGAGGGCGAGATGGTTAGGAATGGATGGCAGATGCGGCTTCAAATGTGGAGCCTAAAATACATATATAATACCACACAACACAATACAATCATCTAGAATACACCAATACCTGTCCCTCTGTGTTGTTCCAAGGCTTGAGGACCATGCTGACAGGGAAGGCGTGCCCGTTCAGCCCCCTCATCATGGACTCCACCAGCAGCCTCAGGCCTTTACAATACCACACAATCTATACCTAAATAAACATGATACATACCTGTCCCTCTGTGTTGTTCCAAGGCTTGAGGACCATGCTGACAGGGAAGGCGTGCCCGTTCAGCCCCCTCATCATGGACTCCACCAGCAGCCTCAGGCCTTTACAATACCACACAATCTATACCTAAATAAACATGATACATACCTGTCCCTCTGTGTTGTTCCAAGGCTTGAGGACCATGCTGACAGGGAAGGCGTGCCCGTTCAGCCCCCTCATCATGGACTCCACCAGCAGCCTCAGGCCTTTACAATACCACACAATCTATACCTAAATAAACATGATACATACCTGTCCCTCTGTGTTGTTCCAAGGCTTGAGGACCATGCTGACAGGGAAGGCGTGCCCGTTCAGCTCCCCTCTCATGCACTCCACCAGCATGGACCTAAATCCACCAAGGCTCGAGGCCTCAGGTCCTTTCTTGGAGCTGACATCAGGCCCTTTACAATACCACACAATCTATACTAATAAACTATGAATACAGGGTCAAGGTCCAGATGAGCCGCGGAAGGAGTGCCACCACCTCCTTCCAGTCTTTCTCTGAGAGAGCGTGGGGGCCTGGCACTCGAGACGGGGCCTGCACACGGCACACAAAGGGTTAACTTAGGGTTAATCAGTCAGGCATTTCTTGGAGCTGACCAGGAATCCAGGGTGGTCCAGATGGCCCACCTGTTCCTTTCTTCACCTCCCTTCCAGTCCAGAGACGGGGCCTGCACACGGCACACAAAGGGTTAACTTTGGGTTAATCAGTCAGGCTTTTCTTGGAGCTGACCAGGAATCCAGGGTGGTCCAGATGGCCCACCACCTCCTTCCAGTCCAGAGACGGGGCCTGCACACGGCACACAAAGGGTTAACTTAGGGTTAATCAGTCAGGCATTTCTTGGAGCTGACCACTTCAAATCCAGGGAGAGAGAGGGAGAGGGAGAAAGTGAGAGAGGGGGAGGGGGGTGAGAGAGGAAAAACATAACTTATCCTTCGCCATCAACAATCTGATATTTCAAACAATTAAATGCAGAATAAAAACACCGGAGTTCACATAAAAACACACACACACATGATTAGACAGTAATGAACATCTGGCTAGCAACTACACACAATGTCTCAGGATGAAGTTCTATATGTTCCAAGTAGTAATGCCAGGGGGTCTAACTGCATGCATAATAATCTAATTATCATTAATTTCTATGAATTACACATGCCAGGTGCTGACACCAGGGGTCTGCATACATTACTATAGCTGCCAACTTTTCCCAAACAAAATCCTGGAGGGGAGTGTATCCCCCCTCCCAGAGTGGGGGTCAGGGGGCTGCGCCCCTGAAGCTGAGAAACTTTTTTCTTTTAAATGTGAAAACTAGCCCCCAGGAGGCTCACTGAAGTCATTCTAAGTTAAAGTTTACCAGCTGTCGATGAAGTCAAATATTTTGTATATTCGTCTGAAAAGACGGTCTTCCATTTCTTCGTCTTCTCCTTTGCCTTCGGCATTTCCTTCGGCATTCGTGGCGAGGTTACTTCAATGGCGTCGTGAGACAGGTACGAACTCTGCTTCGCGAAGCTTCCTGAAACCCAGTTTCATTTTTGGGGGTTTCATAACACTCGTTTTCTGAGGTCATCTAAGCTGGAAATTTCGGAAATCCGGGAGTTTCACTCAAACCACTGGTCAATTTCCGGGAAGACCGGGAGGGTTGGCAGGTATGCATTACCATCTAATTATCATACATTTGCATGAATTACTCACCATGTCTCTGGTGACGTTAATGAAGTTCTCCACATGCCAGGTGCTGACACCAGGGGTCTCTGCTTTCTCCGCCCCATGCCCGCCACTCTGAATAAAGGGGAGAGAAAGTAAAAATAACTCAAATTATATATCAACCTCAACTCTGATCTGCTGCACAAAATGCCACTGCGTAATCTAAATCAACATGCACTGGAATCAACATTCACAACATTGACACTTGTCCTACAATGCATCACTAGTATCATTGTGCTGCACAGAACAGTCCATCTCAAACATTATGCTCATCACTAGTATCATTGTGCTGCACAGTACAGCCCATGTCAGACATTATCTTCATCACTAGTGTCACTGTGCTGCATAGAACAGCCCATGTCAAACATGATCTTCATCACTAGTATTGTGCTGCACAGAACAGCCCATGTCCAACATTATCTTCACCACTAATATTGTGCTGCACAGAACAGCCCATGTCAAACATCTTCACTAGTATCATTGTGCTGCACAGAACAGCCCATCTCAAACATTATCTTCATCACTAGTATCACTGTGCTGCACAGAACAGCCCATGTCAAACATCTTCACTAGTATCATTGTGCTGCACAGAACAGCCCATGTCAAACATTATCTTCATCACTAGTATCACTGTGCTGCACAGAACAGCCCATGTCAAACATCTTCACTAGTATCATTGTGCTGCACAGAACAGCCCATGTCAAACATGATCTTCATCACTAGTATCATTGTGCTGCACAGAACAGCCCATGTCATACATTATCTTCATCACTAGTATCACTGTGCTGCACAGAACAGCCCATGTCATACATTATCTTCATCACTAGTATTGTGCTGCACAGAACAGCCCATGTCCAACATTATCTTCACCACTAATATTGTGCTGTACAGAACAGCCCATGTCAGACATTATCTTCATCACTAGTATCATTGTGCTGCACAGAACAGCCCATGTCAAACATTATCTTATCTTCATCTCTAGTATCATTGTGCTGCACAGAACAGCCCATGTCATACATTATCTTCATCACTAGTATCATTGTGCTGCACAGTACAGCCCATGTCAGACATTATCTTCATCACTAGTATTGTGCTGCACAGAACAGCCCATGTCAAACATCTTCACTAGTATCATTGTGCTGCACAGAACAGCCCATCTCAAACATTATCTTCATCACTAGTATCACTGTGCTGCACAGAACAGCCCATGTCAGACATTATCTTCATCACTAGTATCATTGTCCTGCACAGAACAGCCCATCTCAAACATTATCTTCATCACTAGTATCACTGTGCTGCACAGAACAGCCCATCTCAAACATTATCTTATCTTCATCTCTAGTATCACTGTGCTGCACAGAACAGCCCATGTCAAACATTATCTTATCTTCATCACTAGTATCATTCTGCTGTACAGAACAGCCCATGTCAGACATTATCTACATCACTAGTATCATTGTGCTGCACAGAACAGCCCATGTCAGACATTATCTTCATCACTAGTATCATTGTCCTGCATAGAACAGCCCATGTCAAACATGATCTTCATCACTAGTATCATTGTGCTGCACAGAACAGCCCATGTCAGACATTATCTACATCACTAGTATCATTGTGCTGCACAGAACAGCCCATGTCAAACATTATCTTCATCACTAGTATCATTGTGCTGCATAGAACAGCCCATGTCAAACATTATCTTATCTTCATCACTAGTATCATTGTGCTGCATAGAACAGCCCATGTCAAACATGATCTTCATCACTAGTATCATTGTGCTGCATAGAACAGCATATGTCAAACATTATCTGATCTTCATCTCTAGTATCATTGTGCTGCATAGAACAGCCCATGTCATACATTGTCTTCATCACTAGTGTCATTGTGCTGCACAGAACAGCCCATGTCAAACATGATCTTCATCACTAGTATCATTGTGCTGCACAGAACAGCCCATCTCAAACATTAGCTTCATCACTAGTATCATTGTGCTGCACAGAACAGCCCATGTCAGACATTATCTTCATCACTAGTATTGTGCTGCACAGAACAGCCCATGTCAAACATGATCTTCATCACTAGTATCATTGTGCTGCACAGAACAGCCCATGTCATACATTAGCTTCATCACTAGTATCATTGTGCTGCACAGAACAGCCCATGTCAATCATTATCTTCATCTCTAGTGTCATTGTGCTGCACAGAACAGCCCATGTCAAACATTATCTTATCTTCATCTCTAGTATCATTCTGCTGTACAGAACAGCCCATGTCAGACATTATCTACATCACTAGTATTGTGCTGCACAGTACAGCCCATGTCAAACATTAGCTTCATCACTAGTGTCATTGTGCTGCACAGAACAGCCCATGTCAAACATTATCTTCATCACTAGTATCATTGTGCTGCACAGTACAGCCCATGTCAGACATTATCTTCATCACTAGTATTGTGCTGCACAGAACAGCCCATGTCATACATTATCTTCATCACTAGTATCATTGTGCTGCACAGTAAACCCTGTGTCATGACATGATCTTCATCACTAGTGTCATTGTGCTGCACAGTAAACCCCGTGTCATGACATGATCTTCATCACTAGTGTAATTGTGCTGCACAGTAAACAGCGTGTCATAACATGATCTTCATCACTGGTGTCATTGTGCTGCACAGTAAACCCCGTGTCATGACATGATCTTCCTCACTAGTGTCATTGTGCTGCACAGTAAACCCCGAGTCATGACATGATCTTCATCACTAGTGTCATTGTGCTGCACAGTAAACCCCGTGTCATGACATGATCTTCATCACTAGTGTAATTGTGCTGCACAGTAAACAGCGTGTCATAACATGATCTTCATCACTGGTGTCATTGTGCTGCACAGTAAACCCCATGTCAAACATGATCTTCATCACTAGTGTCATTGTGCTGCACAGAACAGCCCATGTCAAACATTATCTTCATCACTAGTGTCATTGTGCTGCACAGTAAACCCCGAGTCAAACATGATCTTCATCACTGGTGTCATTGTGCGGCACAGTAAACCCCGTGTCATGACATGATCTTCATCACTGGTGTCATTGTGCTGCACAGTAAACCCCGAGTCAAACATGATCTTCATCACTGGTGTCATTGTGCTGCACAGTATACCCTGAGTCAAACATGATCTTCATCACTAGTGTCATTGTGCTGCACAGTAAACCCCATGTCAAACATGATCTTCATCACTAGTGTCATTGTGCTGCACAGTAAACCCCGAGTCAAACATGATCTTCATCACTGGTGTCATTGTGCTGCACAGTAAACCCCATGTCAAACATGATCTTCATCACTAGTATCATTGTGCTGCACAGAACAGCCCATGTCAAACATGATCTTCATCACTAGTGTCATTGTGCTGCACAGTAAACCCTGTGTCATGACATGATCTTCATCACTAGTGTCATTGTGCGGCACAGTAAACCCCGTGTCATATGATCTTCATCACTAGTGTCATTGTGCGGCACAGTAAACCCCGTGTCATGACATATCCCATGATTTTGAGCAATGGCAAAATGAAGTACCGTAAACAATTTTCACCCAGTTGAAGGATTTTCACTCTATCAAATTTCTGCATGAGGCATTTCTTTATGCATTTCATTTTTTGTGTGTATTCACATTGCGTTTCATATTAATGTATTCTACACGTATCAAAAATCAAAATCAAATAAACTTTCAAGAAACAACACACACAACTTTTAATATCAGTCTTCTGCAACATGAAGCATGATCAGAGAGAGCTATAAGATTTATTTATATTACAAAAAAACACCCACAACACTCCAAAATTATACCAGTAACATTTTCCTTTACTCATTAATAGTTAATATTGAAAAGGAAAGTAAGTGGAGGTCTGTGCCCTAAAATGTGTTGGACGTAGGTTGGAAAGAGTTAAGAAAAATCTCAACTTGAATGAACATTCCCAGTTTGTCAGTAGGGCGGAATGGGTAAAGAAACATCTCAAACAACACTCCCATTCTATGTATACACCCATTACTGTCATGCACGTCTACACCTTGTTTTTCAGACTGCACCTTATGGATAGCACCTCTCTAGCACACTGGTTAGTTAGCTGTTTTACCTTGTAATGCCAGATTCTATCACATTGATGCTCTTACGTGAGCTATTTAAGAACACATTATATACTCGTTCTATTGTCATGAACTAGTGTTAAAAAATAGACCCAATAGGCCTGCACTTCAATAAGACCTCAGGACACTACCTAACCCTATGCTACTTGTTTGGCCCGCAGTGTGCAAAAACAGGAGGGAGGCATGTGTTCATCGCGAATTCCAGTAGCGAATCCTGGCTAATTCAAACGGCTATAGGCAATCATACAACACCAGCTGGCTTGAAGTTCAAAACAGTAATTCAATATTTCAATGACAACTATTTGGAGATCTTTGGGGGCATGGCATGATGGTTTCCTGCTTGGGGTAGTCGATGCATGATGGTGATGGTGCTGGTGAAGATGATGATGAAGATGTTGATGGTTGATTACGCATGGTGATGATGATGATGATAATGGTGGTGGTGATGACGATGACGGGGGGCGCAGCTGGCATGATTATTTAATGAGGATGATTTAGTCCGAAGGGAAGCAGACAATGTCCTTGATAGAGGTGAGGTGGGGGGGGAAAACGGTTTGAACCGAAAAAACGGTGCTAAACTTTCGCGATTCGAAAAACCAGTTCGAGTTGCTGTGAACCAGGTTTTTTAACTGCAAACTGAAAGTAAGTTTTCCTTAGAATAACGCATTCTTTTCGAAAAAACAACACTGATTCTCAGCGCAGATTGGGTGTTTGTAAACCAATAGAAGCCGTTTCTAGTTTGTGTTGGTGTATGGCTTTGACTTTGACCGAGTGTTGAGCTGTTGAGTTGAGTGTGTGTGTGTCATAAGTCATACGTTTCTTTATTGTGTGTGTATGTGTGCGCGTGCGTACGTAAGTGTGAATATTTCTAAAACATAGGTGAAACTAGTGATGTGAGTACTGGTTAAAAAAAACGGTTAGGTAAAACCGGTTCGAAGATGGAAAAACGGTACTCAACTCTAGTCCTTGATGTGTAGATGTGCTTTTATGTGTGAGCATGGATATGTGTGTATATGGGTGTGTATTTGTGCATGTATGTATGCAAATGTGTGTGCTTGTGTGTGTTTATATGTGTATGCCTGTATGTGGGCATGTGAGTAATGTGTGCATGCATGTATGCATGTGTGTGTTTGTGTGTGTGTGTGTGTGTGTGTGTGTATGTGTGCGCGTGTGTATGTGTTGTGTGTGTGTGCATGCATGTGTGTGTTTTAATCAAAGTGAATACCAACTCAGCTTTGTCTTTTTGTCATTGCATGTCCCAAGAAGTTTTTGGTTGCTATGTTAATTTTGATGTTCAATGCAGGGTTAGTATGTGCTCACTATATATTGTTTTTTTTACCAGCCCTCACATTTGTTTTGAAATCTGCTCAGTCCTTTCTTTTTGCTTTTTGAATCTCTGATCTTTACTTTAGTTTATTTTCACTTGATAATGAGAATAGTCCTTGAAACGTGGTTTTTTTTCATATTAAAAAGGACAAAACAACCTGTTTAGTTCAGCGGGTTTTTCATATTAAAAAGGACAAAACCTGTTTAGTTCAGCGAGTTTTTTTCATATTAAAAAGGACAAAACAACCTGTTTAGTTCAGCGGGGTTTTTTCATATTAAAAAGGACAAAACAACCTGTTTAGTTCAGCGGGTTTTTCATATTAAAAAGGACAAAACCTGTTTAGTTCAGCGAGTTTTTTTCATATTAAAAAGGACAAAACCTGTTTAGTTCAGCGAGTTTTTTTCATATTAAAAAGGACAAAACAACCTGTTCAGTTCAGCGGGTTTTTTTTCTTTTGTGTACCTTGTCCTTCAGTGGTCATTTCTTTATTTTTTCAAGTAGTGTTAACTCATTCAACACTGGCTGATTGCTTCCTTTCACAACCGTTCAACACGAGAGTACGCTATAGCATACATCCTGTTTAAACATCCACACTTCACAACTCAAGAGAACCCATGCAACCCAAACTGGTATAAAACTATTCCTCTACAGTCCCTTAATAGTTTTCAACCAATGAAATGACTTCTAGTCTATTTTAAGGATGGCAATGAATGAAAACAAGTCACTACCCCCCTCTTTGTCTTCTTTGTCTTCATTAATCGGCAAGTCATAACATTTTTACTTTGGAACTTTTATTATTATAAATAATGCCACAAATTTTCCTAACTGTACCACTAAGCATTCTTTTAAAAATATTTTTTTAATGTAAATATGCAAACCTGCCTAGTGTTGAACGATTGTGTGAGGCATGTATGCTATTGCGTACTCTCTGTAGTATCGAGCAGCGTTACACAACTGCATTGTTACATAATTGTTATGAAAAGATGCAAACCTGCCTAGTGTTGAACGATTGTGTGAGGCATGTATGCTATTGCGTACTCTCTGTAGTATCGAGCAGCGTTACACAACTGTATTGTTACATAATCTGGACTTTCCTGGGCATTGTGTGAGGCATGTATGCTATTGTGTACTCTAGTATCAAGCAGCGTTACACAACTGTATTGTTACATAATGGGGACTTTCCTGGGCATTGCGTGAGGCATGTATGCTATTGTGTACTCTAGTATCAAGCAGCGTTACACAACTGTATTGTTACATAATGGGGACTTTCCTGGGCATTGCGTGAGGCATGTATGCTATTGCGTACTCTCTGTAGTACCGAGCAGCGCTACACAACTGCATTGTTACATAATGGGGACTTTCCTGGCATTGCGTGAGGCATGTATGCTATTGCGTACTCTCTGTAATATCGAGCAGCGTTACACAACTGCATTGTTACATAATGGGGACTTTCCTGGGCATTGTTGCGAGGCATGTATGCTATTGCGTACTCTCTGTAGTATCGAGCAGCGCTACACAACTGTATTGTTACATAATGGGGACTTTCCTGGCATTGCGTGAGGCATGTATGCTATTGCGTACTCTCTGTAGTATCGAGCAGCGTTACACAACTGTATTGTTACATAATGGGGACTTTCCTGGGCATTGTGTGAGGCATGTATGCTATTGCGTACTCTCTGTAGTATCGAGCAGCGCTACACAACTGTATTGTTACATAATGGGGACTTTCCTGGGCATTGCGTGAGGCATGTATGCTATTGCGTACTCTCTGTAATATCGAGCTGCGTTACACAACTGCATTGTTACATAATTGTTATGAAAAGATGCAAACCTGCCTAGTGTTGAACGATTGCGTGAGGCATGTATGCTATTGCGTACTCTAGTACTGAGCAGCGTTACACAACTGTATTGTTACATAATGGGGACTTTCCTGGCATTGCGTGAGACATGTATGCTATTGCGTACTCTCTGTAGTATCGAGCTGCGTTACACAACTGCATTGTTACATAATCTGGACTTTCCTGGGCATTGCGTGAGACATGTATGCTATTGCGTACTCTCTGTAGTACCGAGCAGCGCTACACAACTGTATTGTTACATAATCTGGACTTTCCTGGGCATTGCGTGAGACATGTATGCTATTGCGTACTCTCTGTAGTACCGAGCAGCGTTACACAACTGCATTGTTACATAATCGGGACTTTCCTGGGTATTGCCTCCAGGATCATTCCCACCCTTCTTTATATCTACTAATGTTCCATATGTGTCTGTCCAGACCGGAGGACGTTAAACAGATTTTCATTCACTCTCGTGTAGAGTTAAAGGGAATTCAAACACTCTATTCGGATGCAAAAATGCTCTGATAAATGCCACAGTATGATTTTAGAACATCGATAAGCACAGACTGCAAACTATCGCTATTACCTACATTTTGTGTCACATTCTTCAAAATAAAGTGAGCACTCACAATTTAACACAAAAAAACAGATCTACCAGCTGGAATCAGGCGGCCATTGTGTCTCACCCACAACGTCATTTCTTAGATACCGTAAATCCTTGGTTTAGGTTTGACGTAATTCAATCACCGAAAAATGTTGGCTTGAAACAAGCAAAGTGATCTCGAGGAATTCTGTGGATGACGTCATAGCTCTATAGTTCTGGCGAACATGATTTCACCAAAAGCAGACAATGCTGAAGTGAATGAGTGCTTTTTTGCAAATTGTGACTCATCCGCTTGATCATGATCACCTTTGTTTTTGGGGAGTTCCAATAAACTCAGTTTATGATCCAAATCGACTTTGCATCATTCTGCAGACATTTTACTTGTTTTTGAATCTCCTTTAAAGGTTGTGACTTGTCAGTACCTGTTGTTGTTCTCCCAGTCCAGTGACAGTGCGTGTCATCATGCCAAGAACTGTGGCCACTGACAGAGGGGTTAACGATGAGCCTGACATGACGCTGTGACACTCCTCTTTACTGAAACAATAATGACACAATATGTACAACATGTTATCATGCCAAGAACTGTGACCACAGTATGTGGCATTAATTATGAACCTGACATGACACTGCGACACTCCTCTTTACTGAAACGATAATGACACAATATGTACATGTTATCATGCCAAGAACTGTGACCACAGTATGTGGCATTAATTATGAACCTGACATGACGCTGTGACACTCCTCTTTACTGAAACGATAATGACACAATATGTACATGTTATCATGCCAAGAACTGTGACCACAGTATGTGGCGTTAATTATGAACCTGACATGACGCTGCGACACTCCTCTGGCTCTTTACTGAAACGATAATGACCACAAAATGTACCCA
>CM065695.1:55143704-55187664 GCA_017654935.2 Phymorhynchus buccinoides | reverse complement strand
TGAGACACATTGGCCGCCTGATTCCAGCTGGTAGATCTGTTTTTTTTGTGTTAAATTGTGAGTGCTCACTTTATTTTGAAGAATTTTTGGAAAAACCACACAAAATGTAGGTAATAGCGATAGTTTGCAGTCTGTGCTTATCGATGTTCTAAAATCATACTGTGGCATTTATCAGAGCATTTTTGCATCCGAATAGAGTGTATGAAGTTCCTTTAACTCTACACGAGAGTTGAATGAAAATCTGTTTAACGTCCTCAGGTCTGGAACAGACAAATATGGGACAGTATTAGTAGATATAAAGAAGGTGGGAACGAACCTGGAGGCAATACCCAGGAAAGTCCCGATTACGTAACAATGCAGTTGTGTAAAGCTGCTCGATACTACAGAGAGTACGCAATAGCATACATGCCTCACGCAATGCCCAGGAAAGTCCAGATTATGTAACAATACAGTTGTGTAGCGCTGCTCGGTACTACAGAGAGTACGCAATAGCATACATGTCTCACGCAATGCCCAGGAAAGTCCAGATTATGTAACAATGCAGTTGTGTAACGCTGCTCGATATTACAGAGAGTACGCAATAGCATACATGTCTCACGCAATGCCAGGAAAGTCCCCATTATGTAACAATACAGTTGTGTAACGCTGCTCAGTACTAGAGTACGCAATAGCATACATGCCTCACACAATCGTTCAACACTAGGCAGGTTTGCATCATTACATTAAAAATTATTTAACAATGCAGTTGTGTAACGCAGCTCGATATTACAGAGAGTACGCAATAGCATACATGCCTCACGCAATGCCCAGGAAAGTCCCCATTATGTAACAATACAGTTGTGTAGCGCTGCTCGATACTACAGAGAGTACGCAATAGCATACATGCCTCACACAATGCCCAGGAAAGTCCCCATTATGTAACAATACAGTTGTGTAACGCTGCTCGATACTACAGAGAGTACGCAATAGCATACATGCCTCACGCAATGCCAGGAAAGTCCCCATTATGTAACAATACAGTTGTGTAGCGCTGCTCGATACTACAGAGAGTACGCAATAGCATACATGCCTCGCAACCAAAAATTTTTTTTTTTGCCCAGGAAAGTCCCCATTATGTAACAATGCAGTTGTGTAACGCAGCTCGATATTACAGAGAGTACGCAATAGCATACATGCCTCACGCAATGCCAGGAAAGTCCCCATTATGTAACAATGCAGTTGTGTAGCGCTGCTCGGTACTACAGAGAGTACGCAATAGCATACATGCCTCACGCAATGCCCAGGAAAGTCCCCATTATGTAACAATACAGTTGTGTAACGCTGCTTGATACTAGAGTACACAATAGCATACATGCCTCACGCAATGCCCAGGAAAGTCCCCATTATGTAACAATACAGTTGTGTAACGCTGCTTGATACTAGAGTACACAATAGCATACATGCCTCACACAATGCCCAGGAAAGTCCAGATTATGTAACAATACAGTTGTGTAACGCTGCTCGATACTACAGAGAGTACGCAATAGCATACATGCCTCACACAATCGTTCAACACTAGGCAGGTTTGCATCTTTTCATAACAATTATGTAACAATGCAGTTGTGTAACGCTGCTCGATACTACAGAGAGTACGCAATAGCATACATGCCTCACACAATCGTTCAACACTAGGCAGGTTTGCATAATTACATAAAAAATATTTTTAAAAGAATGCTTAGTGGTACAGTTAGGAAAATTTGTGGCATTATTTATAATAATAAAAGTTCCAAAGTAAAAATGTTATGACTTGCCGATTAATGAAGACAAAGAAGACAAAGAGGGGGGTAGTGACTCGTTTTTTCATTCATTGCCATCCTTAAAATAGACTAGAAGTCATTTCATTGGTTGAAAACTATTAAGGGACCGTAGAGGAACTTTTTTATACCAGTTTGGGTTGCATGGGTTCTCTTGAGTTGTGAAGTGTGGATGTTTAAACAGGATGTATGCTATAGCGTACTCTCGTGTTGAACGGTTTGTGAAAGGAAGCAATCAGCCAGTGTTGAATGAGTTAACACTACTTGAAAAAATAAAGAAATGACCACTGAAGGACAAGGTACACAAAATAAAAAACCCCGCTGAACTGAACAGGTTGTTTTGTCCTTTTTAATATGAAAAAAACTCGCTGAACTAAACAGGTTTTGTCCTTTTTAATATGAAAAAAACTCGCTGAACTAAACAGGTTTTGTCCTTTTTAATATGAAAAACCCGCTGAACTAAACAGGTTTTGTCCTTTTTAATATGAAAAACCCCGCTGAACTAAACAGGTTGTTTTGTCCTTTTTAATATGAAAAAAACCCGCTGAACTAAACAGGTTTTGTCCTTTTTAATATGAAAAACCCGCTGAACTAAACAGGTTGTTTTGTCCTTTTTAATATGAAAAAAAACCACGTTTCAAGGACTATTCTCATTATCAAGTGAAAATAAACTAAAGTAAAGATCAGAGATTCAAAAAGCAAAAAGAAAGGACTGAGCAGATTTCAAAACAAATGTGAGGGCTGGTAAAAAAAACAATATATAGTGAGCACATACTAACCCTGCATTGAACATCAAAATTAACATAGCAACCAAAAACTTCTTGGGACATGCAATGACAAAAAGACAAAGCTGAGTTGGTATTCACTTTGATTAAAACACACACAGGCATGCACACACACCCACAACATACACACAGCAAAAAAAAAAAAAACCACACATACACACGCGCACACATACACACACACACACACACACACACACAAACGACACACACATGCATACATGCATGCACACATTACTCACATGCCCACATACAGGGCATACACATATAAACACACACAAGCACACACATTTGCATACATACATGCACAAATACACACCCATATACACACATATCCATGCTCACACATAAAAGCACATCTACACATCAAGGACTAGAGTTGAGTACCGGTTTTCCATCTTCGAACCGGTTTTACCTAACCGTTTTTTTTTAACCAGTACTCACATCACTAGTTTCACCTATGTTAGAATATTCACACTTACGTACGCACGCGCACACATACACACACAATAAAGAAACGTATGACTTATGACACACACACACAACTCAACACCGGCTCAACACTCAAGTCAAAGTCAAAGCCATACACCAACACAAACTAGAAACGGCTTCTATTGGTTTACAAACACCCAATCTGCGCTGAGAATCAGTGTTGTTTTTTTAAAAGAATGCGTTATTCTAAGGAAAACTTTACTTTCAGTTTGCAGTTAAAAAACCTGGTTCACAGCAACTCGAACCGGTTTTTCGAAACGCGAAAGTTTAGCACCGGTTTTTCGGTTCAAACCGGTTTTCTCCCCCACCCACCTCTATCAAGGACATGGTCTGCTTCCCTCGGACTAAATCATCCTCATCAAATTCATCATCATCATCATCATCATCATCATCATTATCATCATCATCATCACCATCATCACCATCACAATCACCATCATCATCATCACCATCACCATCAACATCATCATCACTACCACCACCATCATCATCCCCCAAAGATCTCCAAATAGTGTCAGTAAATCTTGAATTACTGTTTTGAATTCAAGCCAGCTGGTGTTGTAGTTCCAAGCCGTTTGATTAGCCAGGATTCTCGAAATTTCCGATGAACCATGCCTCCCCTGTTTTGCCACACTGCGGCCACAGTAGCATGGGTTAGGGAGTGTCCAGGGCTATTGAAGTGCAGGCCGATTGGGTCTAGTTAACACTAGTTAATGACAATAGAACAAGTATAAATAAATAGCAAGAGCATCATGTGATAGAATGGCAACAAGGTAAACCTAACTAACAGTGCAGAGAGGTGCTTCCATAAGGTGCAGCAAAAACAAGGGGTAGACGTGCAGACAACAGAATGGGAGTGTTGTTTGAGATGTTTCTTTACCCATTCCGCCCTACTGACAAACTGGGAATGTTCATTCAAGTTGAGATTTTTCTTAACTCTTTCCAACCTACGTCCAACACATTTTAGGGCACAGACCTCCACTTACTTTCCTTTTCAATATTAACTATTAATGAGTAAAGGAAAATGTTACTGGTATAATTTTGGAGTGTTGTGGGTGTTTTTTTGTAATATAAATAAATCTTATAGCTCTCTCTGATCATGCTTCATGTTGCAGAAGACTGATATTAAAAGTTGTGTGTGTTGTTTCTTGAAAGTTTATTTGATTTTGATTTTTGATACGTGTAGAATACATTAATATGAAACGCAATGTGAATACACACAAAAAATGAAATGCATAAAGAAATGCCTCATGCAGAAATTTGATAGAGTGAAAATCCTTCAACTGGGTGAAAATTGTTTACGGTACTTCATTTTGCCATTGCTCAAAATCATGGGATATGTCATGACACGGGGTTTACTGTGCCGCACAATGACACTAGTGATGAAGATCATATGACACGGGGTTTACTGTGCCGCACAATGACACTAGTGATGAAGATCATGTCATGACACAATGACACTAGTGGGTTTACTGTGCAGCACAATGACACCAGTGATGAAGATCATGTTATGACTCGGGGTTTACTGTGCAGCACAATGACACTAGTGATGAAGATCATGTCATGACACGGGGTTTACTGTGCAGCACAATGACACCAGTGATGAAGATCATGTTTGACTCGGGGTTTACTGTGCAGCACAATGACACTAGTGATGAAGATCATGTTTGACATGGGCTGTTCTGTGCAGCACAATGACACTAGTGATGAAGATCATGTGTGCAGCACAATGACTAGTGATGAAAGATAATGTTTGAGATGGGCTGTTACTGTGCAGCACAATGACTACCAGTGATGAAGATCATGTCATGAGACAATGACGGGGTTTGTTCTGTGCAGCACAATGACACCAGTGATGAAGATCATGTCAAGTGATGACACGGGGTTGTTCTGTGCAGCACAATGACACTAGTGATGAAGATCATGTTTGACATCGGGGTGTTACTGTGCAGCACAATGACACTAGTGATGAAGATCATGTTTGACATGGGCTGTACTGTGCAGCACAATGACACTAGTGATGAAGATCATGTCATGACACGGGGTTTACTGTGCAGCACAATGACACCAGTGATGAAGATCATGTCATGACACGGGGTTTTCTGTGCAGCACAATGACACTGACAGTGATGAAGATCATGTCATGACATGGGCTGTTCTGTGCAGCACAATGACACTAGTGATGAAGATCATGTCATGACATGGGCTGTACTGTGCAGCACAATGATACTAGTGATGAAGATAATGTCATGACACAGGGTTTACTGTGCAGCACAATGACACTAGTGATGAAGATCATGTTTGACTCGGGGTTTACTGTGCAGCACAATGATACTAGTGATGAAGATAATGTCATGACATGGGGTTTACTGTGCAGCACAATGATACTAGTGATGAAGAAGATCATGTCATGACACAGGGTTTACTGTGCAGCACAATGACACTAGTGATGAAGATAATGTCTGACATGGGCTGTTCTGTGCAGCACAATGATACTAGTGATGAAGATCATGTTTGACATGGGCTGTTCTGTGCAGGACAATGATACTAGTGATGAAGATAATGTTTGACATGGGCTGTTCTGTGCAGCACAATGATACTAGTGATGAAGATAATGTCTGACATGGGCTGTTCTGTGCAGCACAATACTAGTGATGAAGATAATGTCTGACATGAATACTAGTGGCTGTTCTGTACAGCAGAATGATACTAGAGATGAGTGATAAGATAATGTTTGACATGGGCTGTTCTGTGCAGCACAATGATACTAGTGATGAAGATAATGTTTGACATGGGCTGTTCTATGCAGCACAATGACACTAGTGATGAAGATAATGTCTGACATGGGCTGTTCTGTGCAGCACAATGATACTAGTGATGAAGATAATGTCTGACATGGGCTGTTCTGTGCAGCACAATACTAGTGATGAAGATAATGTCTGACATGGGCTGTTCTGTACAGCACAATGATACTAGTGATGAAGATAATGTTTGACATGGGCTGTTCTGTGCAGCCAATGATACAAAAAAAAAACCCCTAAAAAAAAAAAAAAAAAAAAAAAAAAAAAATAAATAGTGATGAAGCACATGGCTGTGATACTAGTGATGACAATGGGCTGTTCTGTGCCAGCACAGTGATACTAGCTGATGAAGATAAGATAATGTTTGACATGGGCTGTTCTATGCAGCACAATGATACTAGTGATGAAGATAATGTTTGACATGGGCTGTTCTATGCAGCACAATGATACTAGAGACTGATGATAAGATAATGTTTGACATGGGCTGTTCTGTGCAGCACAATGATACTAGTGATGAAGATAATGTTTGACATGGGCTGTTCTATGCAGCACAATGATACTAGTGATGAAGATAATGTTTGACATGGGCTGTTCTGTGCAGCACAATGATACTAGTGATGAAGATAATGTTTGACATGGGCTGTTCTGTGCAGCCACAATGATACTAGTGATGAAGATAATGTTTGACATGGGCTGTTCTATGCAGCACAATGATACTAGTGATGAAGATAATGTTTGACATGGGCTGTTCTGTGCAGCACAATGATACTAGTGATGAAGATAATGTTTGACATGGGCTGTTCTGTGCAGCACAATGATACTAGTGATGAAGATAATGTTTGACATGGGCTGTTCTGTGCAGCACAATGATACTAGAGATGAAGATAAGATAATGTTTGACATGGGCTGTTCTATGCAGCACAATGATACTAGTGATGAAGATAATGTTTGACATGGGCTGTTCTGTGCAGCACAATGATACTAGTGATGAAGATAATGTCTGACATGGGCTGTTCTGTGCAGCACAATGATACTAGTGATGAAGATAATGTTTGACATGGGCTGTTCTGTGCAGCACAATGATACTAGTGATGAAGATAATGTCTGACATGGGCTGTTCTGTGCAGCACAATGATACTAGTGATGAAGATAATGTTTGACATGGGCTGTTCTGTGCAGCACAATACTAGTGATGAAGATAATGTCTGACATGGGCTGTTCTGTGCAGCACAATGATACTAGTGATGAAGATAATGTTTGACATGGGCTGTTCTGTGCAGCACAATGATACTAGTGATGACAAGGCTGCTTCTGCGCAAGATAATGTTTGACATGGGCTGTTCTGTGCAGCACAATGATACTAGTGATGAAGATAATGTTTGACATGGACTGTTCTGTGCAGCACAATATTAGTGGTGAAGATAATGTTGGACATGGGCTGTTCTGTGCAGCACAATACTAGTGATGAAGATCATGTTTGACATGGGCTGTTCTGTGCAGCACAATGATACTAGTGATGAAGATAATGTTTGACATGGGCTGTTCTGTGCAGCACAATGATACTAGTGATGAAGATAATGTTTGACATGGGCTGTTCTGTGCAGCACAATGATACTAGTGATGAAGATAATGTTTGACATGGGCTGTTCTGTGCAGCACAATGATACTAGTGATGAAGATAATGTATGACATGGGCTGTTCTGTGCAGCACAATGATACTAGTGATGAAGATAATGTTTGACATGGGCTGTTCTGTGCAGCACAATGATACTAGAGATGAAGATAAGATAATGTTTGACATGGGCTGTTCTGTGCAGCACAATATTAGTGATGAAGATAATGTTGGACATGGGCTGTTCTGTGCAGCACATGCGGCTGTTCTAGCTGCAGCACAATACTAGTGATGAAGATAATGTCTGACATGGGCTGTTCTGTGCAGCACAATGATACTAGTGATGAAGATAATGTTTGACATGGGCTGTTCTGTGCAGCACAATGATACTAGTGATGAAGATAATGTTGGACATGGGCTGTTCTGTGCAGCACAATGATACTAGTGATGCATAGGAGGACAAGTGTCAATGTTGTGAATGTACAGTCCAGTGCATGTTGATTTATATTAAGCAGTGCATGTTGTGCGCAGTCGAGTTGAGGTTGATATATATTTTCTTTCCTTTTTCTTTCTCTCCCCTTTAGTCGAGTGGCGGCTGGGGCGAGAAAGCAGAGACCCCTGGTGTCAGCACCTGGCATGTGGAGAACTTCATTAACGTCACCAGAGACATGGTGAGTAATTCATGCAAATGTATGATAATTAGATGGTAATGCATACCTGCCAACCCTCCCGGTCTTCCCGGAATTGACGTGAAACTCCCGGATTTCGAAATTTCCAGCTTAGATGACCTCAGAAACGAGTGTTATGAAACCCAAAAAATGAAACTGGGTTTCAGGAAGCTTCGCGGAGCAGAGTTCGTACCTGTCTCACACCGCCATTGAAGTAACCTCGCCACGATGCCGAAGGCAAAGGAGAAGACGAAGAAATGGAAGACCGTCTTTTCAGACGAATACAAAAATATTTGACTTCATCGACAGCTGGTAAACTTTAACTTAGAATGACTTCAGTGAGCCTCCTGGGGGCTAGTTTTCACATTTAAAAGAAAAAAAGTTTCTCAGCTTCAGGGGGCACAGCCCCCTGACCCCCACTCTGGGAGGGGGGATACACTCCCCTCCAGGATTTTGTTTGGGAAAAGTTGGCAGCTATAGTAATGTATGCAGACCCCTGGTGTCAGCACCTGGCATGTGTAATTCATAGAAATTAATGATAATTAGATTATTATGCATGCAGTTAGACCCCCTGGCATTACTACTTGGAACATATAGAACTTCATCCTGAGACATTGTGTGTAGTTGCTAGCCAGATGTTCATTACTGTCTAATCATGTGTGTGTGTGTTTTTATGTGAACTCCGGTGTTTTTATTCTGCATTTAATTGTTTGAAATATCAGATTGTTGATGGCGAAGGATAAGTTATGTTTTTCCTCTCTCACCCCCCTCCCCCTCTCTCACTTTCTCCCTCTCCCTCTCTCTCCCTGGATTTGAAGTGGTCAGCTCCAAGAAATGCCTGACTGATTAACCCTAAGTTAACCCTTTGTGTGCCGTGTGCAGGCCCCGTCTCTGGACTGGAAGGAGGTGGTGGGCCATCTGGACCACCCTGGATTCCTGGTCAGCTCCAAGAAAAGCCTGACTGATTAACCCTAAGTTAACCCTTTGTGTGCCGTGTGCAGGCCCCGTCTCTGGACTGGAAGGAGGTGGTGGGCCATCTGGACCACCCTGGATTCCTGGTCAGCTCCAAGAAATGCCTGACTGATTAACCCTAAGTTAACCCTTTGTGTGCCGTGTGCAGGCCCCGTCTCTGGACTGGAAGGAGGTGGTGGGCCATCTGGACCACCCTGGATTCCTGGTCAGCTCCAAGAAAGGCCTGAGGCTGTTGGTGGAGTCCATGATGAGGGGGCTGAACGGGCACGCCTTCCCTGTCAGCATGGTCCTCAAGCCTTGGAACAACACAGAGGGACAGGTATGTATCATGTTTATTTAGGTATAGATTGTGTGGTATTGTAAAGGCCTGAGGCTGCTGGTGGAGTCCATGATGAGGGGGCTGAACGGGCACGCCTTCCCTGTCAGCATGGTCCTCAAGCCTTGGAACAACACAGAGGGACAGGTATGTATCATGTTTATTTAGGTATAGATTGTGTGGTATTGTAAAGGCCTGAGGCTGCTGGTGGAGTCCATGATGAGGGGGCTGAACGGGCACGCCTTCCCTGTCAGCATGGTCCTCAAGCCTTGGAACAACACAGAGGGACAGGTATGTATCATGTTTATTTAGGTATAGATTGTGTGGTATTGTAAAGGCCTGAGGCTGCTGGTGGAGTCCATGATGAGGGGGCTGAACGGGCACGCCTTCCCTGTCAGCATGGTCCTCAAGCCTTGGAACAACACAGAGGGACAGGTATGTATCATGTTTATTTAGGTATAGATTGTGTGGTATTGTAAAGGCCTGAGGCTGCTGGTGGAGTCCATGATGAGGGGGCTGAACGGGCACGCCTTCCCTGTCAGCATGGTCCTCAAGCCTTGGAACAACACAGAGGGACAGGTATGTATCATGTTTATTTAGGTATAGATTGTGTGGTATTGTAAAGGCCTGAGGCTGCTGGTGGAGTCCATGATGAGGGGGCTGAACGGGCACGCCTTCCCTGTCAGCATGGTCCTCAAGCCTTGGAACAACACAGAGGGACAGGTATTGGTGTATTCTAGATGATTGTATTGTGTTGTGTGGTATTATATATGTATTTTAGGCTCCACATTTGAAGCCGCATCTGCCATCCATTCCTACCACTCGCCCATAAGTATGCCTAGGTCCAGTGAGTCATACCTATTTGCAAGCCTATTTGTAGTCCCCTTGTTCTACAATAGATTACTACTGTGTATGTCCTTGACTAAATTGTCTGTGTAGAGATGGTGTAGGTACTATTATTGCTGCATTTTTAAGCGTTATTCCTGCCTCGTTTTTCAACTGATTATGTCTTGATTTAAAATGTATTTTTTAAAATGCGTTCTGCTTTTACTGGAGTATTTGTTTGTATTCGTCCAGTTTGTTAATTACAATATTGCAGTGTTATTAGTTATTAGTTTATCTTCTTTAATTGTTGTTGATAATATCAGTTATTGGGATTTGCGAGTGTGATATTGTTTTTATCCTATCTCAAGTGGCTTGCTGTTTATCACACGAGGTCGGAGACCGAGTGTGATAAACAGCAAGCCACGAGAGATAGGATAAAAGCAATATTACACTCGCAAATCCTAATAACGGATATATACCGATATTTTACCTCTTTCAGATGATAATCAAACACGCAACGAAGAAGCGAGACGGCCATGCATGCAGATCTAAAATAATACTAACCACTTCACCGTAGCAAGAAAATCCCACTCATCCACAAATAATATAGTTCTCCAAGTTAGAAAGTCGTGAGCTATTTTGATCTTGCACATTGATACATTATGAAAAGAAACTGATTATTAATCGAAACATGAACCTACTGGAATTTGCTGTGTAAAAAAATAGCTTTTTCAATGACATATTCGTTTTACACTGCAACCACAGGCCATAGTTATTGTCATTTCGCCAATGACGAACTTTCAATGATGACGTAATTTCAGTGATTGCGTAAGTCCACTAAGATGACGTTTTTTGGTGTCCTGCTCAGAAGGCGCTATTTGCAGTGACACTAACTTGAATATGTGGTTGTCAGCCGCTAATTTTATCATTTGCAATTTCACTAAAACTTACTCTTCACAATATTTTTTTCAATGTAAAATGTTCATCATAAACAACCTTTTGCATTTATCGGGTTAAGGCATAGGGTTAGGAGTATGTTTGGGCTTTTTGTTTTACTAAACATCACTTGATGCAAATAAAGAAAATATGGCTTGAGTACTGCAGATAGTCGCATGCGAGTGTATGAGAATGATAATGATATGTCAAGATAAATAACTGTGACGTCAAGTTTCTAATAGCAACGGTGTATTCTTACACGCGTTTACACTAAGCCTATGGGCTAATATACGCAAATGATATGTCAAGATATTGTTTTATATCACAAGCTGCCAGGCCTCTTAGCACTACTTGAAGATCGGTATATATCTGTTTATTGTTGTTTTTTCTTATGTGCACCTGGCTGCGATTTCTCTGTTATGAGATAATAAAGATGATTTGATTCGATTTGATTTGATACCTGAAAGTGTTGGACTCAATTCACCATCAAGGTCTCCGTCTTTGTCTTGGTGCCTTCCGCACCACACCTGTATATAGTCTGTACGCTGAAGCAGGCGAACCATCTCTTACTCACCGCAGACTCAAGCTTTCTCTAAACTACTATTTACAACTGTACTCGGAACCAGAAAACCCGGCTTACGACTGTGTGATGAACCCACCTTTCCAGAAGAAATATGAAGATAATCCTTCCAGTATTCCACCTCTGGGCATTCGCATCCTTCCTCATCTGGAAGAGGCGGATATTGACGCTGGTGTCATATGTGATGAATCCAAATTTTCTGATCAGCCACCCTGGACTCTGTGTACTCCAGACATCAGATTTGACCTCACTACTCTTCGGAAAAATTCCTCCAGTTGAGATGTGTTCCAAGAATCCCAATCATCAAACGATTTTCACAGACGGTTCCAAATCTGACGAAGGTGTTGCTTCTGCTGCGTTTATTCCATCATCGCGCCAAAGTTCTTCAAAGCATATTCCAACGGAAAGTTCTGTGTATACTGCCGAGCTGACTGATCTTGTCATCGCTCTTAAGCTCTTTCAGCCTTAGAGTTAGAGGCTATCGCCGTAAAAAAAACTTGAAGCATCCAGAACTGATAAAATTCGTCAAATTGTTTACGCTTCTGAAATCCAAAGGTTATGACGTCATCTTGGCCTGGGTCCTTGGTCATGTCGGTATTCGAGGGAATGAGGAGGCGGACCGTCTGGCCAAGGATGCTGTAAGAGATCCTCCTGTGCGGGCGTACGTTCCGTCCTCCGACATGAGATGTGGAGTTTCTAATTATATAAAAAATCTCGGGCAAGATGAGTGGAACCTTCAATAAGATAACAAACTGTACAACATTCGTCCAGACCTTAGAGAATATCTTCCTTCGGCTGCTGGCGGCCGGAAGGAAGAAACAGTTTTATGTAGACTACACACTGGACACAAATACTACACGCATTCCTTTTTACTGAAAGGAGAGGACCCGCCTTACTGTGTAGCATGCGATTCTCCAATTTCCATTCCTCATGTCCTTTTGGACTGCTGGGATTTATACGACATTAGAAGGAAACACTACACTGCGGAGTCAATGAAGGTTTTGTTCCGTGACGTTCCGCCTGACACGATCTTTAATTTCTTAAAAGAGATTAATATATTTCACTCGATGTAAGCTACTGTGACGTTTTTAACTCTAGTTTGTGAGTGATTAAGCAAAAAAAACTGATCTTGTTTTACCTTGTGTTTTTATTCCTTTTTAATATGTGGTAAGATTTAACGTGGTGACAGCCCTGACATGGCCTTTGCTGTCGACGGGGCTATAATCTTAATCTTAGGTCCAGTGAGGAGTGGCAGGTTCAGCAGGGCAATCAAACAGCTGCCGCTCACCCTTTAGCATGCCTAGGTCCAGTGGGGAGTGGCAGGCTCAGCAGGGCAATCAAACAGCTACCGCTCACCCTTTAGCATGCCTAGGTCCAGTGAGGAGTGGCAGGCTCAGCAGGGCAATCAAACAGCTGCCGCTCACCCTTTAGCATGCCGAGGTGCATGGGGGAGTGGCAGGTTCAGCAGGACAATCAAACAGCTACCGCTCACCCTTTAGCATGCCTAGGTCCAGTGAGGAGTGGCAGGTTCAGCAGAGCAATCAAACAGCTACCGCTCACCCTTTAGCATGCCTAGGTCCAAAGGGGAGTGGCAGGTTCAGCAGGGCAATCAAACAGCTACCACTCACCCTTTAGCATGCCTAGGTCCAGGGGGGAGTGGCAGGTTCAGCAGGGCAATCAAACAGCTACCACTCACCCTTTAGCATGCCTAGGTCCAGGGGGGAGTGGCAGGTTCAGCAGGGCAATCAAACAGCTACCACTCACCCTTTAGCATGCCTAGGTCCAGGGGGGAGTGGCAGGTTCAGCAGGGCAATCAAACAGCTACCACTCACCCTTTAGCATGCCTAGGTCCATGGGGGAGTGGCAGGTTCAGCAGGGCAATCAAACAGCTGCCACTCACCCTTTAGCATGCCTAGGTCCAGTGGGGAGTGGCAGGTTCAGCAGGGCAATCAAACAGCTACCACTCACCCTTTAGCATGCCTAGATCCATGGGGGAGTGGCAGGTTCAGCAGGGCAATCAAACAGCTACCACTCACCCTTTAGCATGCCTAGGTCCAGTGAGGAGTGGCAGGCTCAGCAGGGCAATCAAACAGCTACCACTCGCCCTTTGCTTAAGCTGTGTTTTTTATTATTTCAGCCGTTGTTCATCCTGCACTCCCTCCGTCACCATGACGTCTTCTTTTGCCGACCATCTGACATGGCACTGAATCACCGTTTGTTGGTCTGTGTTATCTGTATTTATCTGAATCTTTGTGTCATTTTCAGCCGTTGTTCATCCTGCACTCCCTCCGTCACCATGACGTCTTCTCTTTTGCCGACCATCTGACATGGTACTGAATCACCGTTTGTTGGTCTGTGTTATCTGTATTTATCTGAATCTTTGTGTCGTTTTCAGCTGTCATTCATCCTGCACTCCCTCCGTCACCATGACGTCTTCTCTTTTGCCGACCATCTGCAGCCATCTGACATGGTGATCTGTGACATCCTCAAGTCTGCCCCCAGCGATGAAGACCGTGAAGTGTCTACATGGTGTGTACACTGTGTGTGTGTGTGTACACTGTGTGTGTGTGTGTGTACACTGTGTGTGTGTGTGTGTGTATGACCCTCTGCAGCCATCTGACATGGTGATCTGTGACGTCCTCAAGTCTGCCCCCAGCGATGAAGACCGCGAAGTGTCTACATGGTGTGTACGCTGTGTGTGTGTGTGTGTACACTGTGTGTGTACACTGTGTGTGTGTGTGTGTGAGAGAGAGAGAGAGAGTGAGTGTGTGTATGTGAGAGTATGAGAGAGAGAGTGTGTGTGTGTGTGTGTGAGAGAGAGAGAGAGCTGTGAGTGAGTGTGTGTATGTGAGAGTATGAGAGAGTGTGTGTGTGTGAGAGAGAGTGTGTGTGTGTGTGAGAGTATGAGAGAGTGCGTGTGTGAGAGTATGAGGGAGAGAGTGTGTGTGTGTGTGTGTGAGAGAGAGAGAGTGTGTGTGTGAGTGTGTGTGTGTACACAGGGTGTGACCTACAGTGTTTGGATGTGACCTAGTGACCATCTTGTGTTCTCAGGAAGTGCCTGGGTGTGACCTAGATGACCTAACGACCATCTTGTGTTTTCAGGAGATGACCTAGCAACCATCTTGTGTTCGCAGGAAGTGCCTGGGTGTGACTTAGATGACCTAACGACCATCTTGTGTTTTCAGGAAGTGACCTAGATGACCTAGCGACCATCTTGTGTTCTCAGGAAGTGTCTGGGTGTGACTCAGGAGTCAGATGACCTAGCGACCACCTTGTGTTCTCAGGAAGTGACCTAGATGACCTAGCCACCATCCTGTGTTCTCTGGAAGTGACCTAGTTGGCCTAGCGACCATCTTGTGTTTTTAGGAAGTGACCTAGATGACCTAGCCACCATCTTGTGTTCTCAGGAAGTGCCTGGGTGTGACCTGACCATCTTGTGTTCTCAGGAAGTGCCTGGGTGTGACCTAGATGACCTAGTCACCATCTTGTGTTCTCAGGAAGTGCCTGGGTGTGACCTAGATGACCTAGCCACCATCTTGTGTTCTCAGGAAGTGCCTGGGTGTGACCTAGATGACCTAGCCACCATCTTGTGTTCTCAGGAAGTGACCTAGTTGACCTAGAGGCCATCTTGTGTTCTCAGGAAGTGCCTGGTTGTGACCTAGTGGCCATCTTGTGTTTTTAGGGAGTGACCTAGTGGCCATGTGTTTTCTTTCGAGTGACCTAGTTGACCTAGCCATCTTGTGTTTTCATGAAGTGACCTAGCAGCCATGTTTTGTTTTCAGGAAGTGACCTAGCGACCATCTTGTGTTTTCAAGAAGTTACCTTGTTGACCTAGCGGCCATCTTGTTTTCAAGAAGTGACCTAGTTGACCTAGCGACCATCTTGTGTCCAGGAAGTGCCTGGGTGTGACCTAGCTGACCTAGCAGCCATCTTGTGTTTTCAGGAAGTGACCTAGTTGACCTAGCAGCCATGTGTTTTCAGGAAGTGACCTAGTTGACCTAGCGGCCATGTTGTGTTTTCAGGAAGTGACCTAGTTAACCTAGCGGCCATGTTGCGTTTTCAGGAAGTAACCTAGTTGACCTAGTGACCATCTTGTGTTTTCAGAAGTGACCTAGTTGACCTACCGGCCATGTGTTTTCAGGAAGTAACCTAGTTGACCTAGCGGCCATGTTGTGTTTTCAGGAAATGCCTGGGTCTTGTGGAGACTCTGTTGCGACTGTCAGACGCAGGACACTACAGTCCTGTGTTTGAGGCCTTCAAACTCCCCATGAACAAATGTCCTGATGTCCTAGTGCTGGCCTTACTGCAAACTACAGTGAGTATTGTAGTATATCAGAATGTGAGTCACTGAAGCCATTAAACTCCCCATGAACAAATGTCCTGATGTCCTAGTGCTGGCCTTACTGCAAACTACAGTGAGTATTGTAGTATATAAGAATGTGAGACGCTGCAGCCATTAAACTCCCCATGAACAAATGTCCTGATGTCCTAGTGCTGGCCTTACTGCAAACTACAGTGAGTATTGTAGTATATCAGAATGTGAGACGCTGCAGCCATTAAACTCCCCATGAACAAATGTCCTGATGTCCTAGTGCTGGCCTTACTGCAAACTACAGTGAGTATTGTAGTATATAAGAATGAGAGACGCTGCAGCCATTAAACTCCCCATGAACAAATGTCCTGATGTCCTAGTGCTGGCCTTACTGCAAACTACAGTGAGTATTGTAGTATATAAGAATGTGAGACGCTGCAGCCATTAAACTCCCCATGAACAAATGTCCTGATGTCCTAGTGCTGGCCTTACTGCAAACTACAGTGAGTATTGTAGTATATAAGAATGAGACACTGAAGCCATTAAACTCCCCATGAACAAATGTCCTGATGTCCTAGTGCTGGCCTTACTGCAAACTACAGTGAGTATTGTAGTATATAAGAATGAGAGACGCTGCAGCCATTAAACTCCCCATGAACAAATGTCCTGATGTCCTAGTGCTGGCCTTACTGCAAACTACAGTGAGTATTGTAGTATATAAGAATGAGACACTGAAGCCATTAAACTCCCCATGAACAAATGTCCTGATGTCCTAGTGCTGGCCTTACTGCAAACTACAGTGAGTATTGTAGTATATAAGAATGAGACACTGAAGCCATTAAACTCCCCATGAACAAATGTCCTGATGTCCTAGTGCTGGCCTTACTGCAAACTACAGTGAGTATTGTAGTATATCAGAATGTGAGACGCTGCAGCCATTAAACTCCCCATGAACAAATGTCCTGATGTCCTAGTGCTGGCCTTACTGCAAACTACAGTGAGTATTGTAGTATATAAGAATGAGAGACGCTGAAGCCATTAAACTCCCCATGAACAAATGTCCTGATGTCCTAGTGCTGGCCTTACTGCAAACTATAGTGAGTATTGTAGTATATAAGAATGTGAGACGCTGCAGCCATTAAACTCCCCATGAACAAATGTCCTGATGTCCTAGTGCTGGCCTTACTGCAAACTATAGTG
Organism: Phymorhynchus buccinoides; assembly: GCA_017654935.2. NCBI lineage: Eukaryota > Metazoa > Mollusca > Gastropoda > Neogastropoda > Raphitomidae > Phymorhynchus > Phymorhynchus buccinoides. Next base: position 55,170,375 of record CM065695.1, on the reverse strand, counting down.
AGTATTGTAGTATATCAGAATGTGAGACGCTGCAGCCATTAAACTCCCCATGAACAAATGTCCTGATGTCCTAGTGCTGGCCTTACTGCAAACTACAGTGAGTATTGTAGTATATGACTCTCTGCCAAAAGGTGGGCATGAAAAGTGGACATAGAGGGTAAAAAATGAAACTATTAATACCATTTAAATACATGCATATTTAGAAAGGATATAAATAAGGCAAAACATGTGCAAAGTGGCAGGACAACTTTTCAACCGATTTCTGAGAAAATAGTGATAATGTGGTGTCCCCCACCTGATGACAAACATCAATGATTACATCACAACCATGGTGTTATGTCACAGTATTTCCTCATAGCTCCAGCAAATCATGTTGTGTTAAGTTGTTTTCATTGTTTGCTATTAGTCTGTGACATTTCCTGTTGAAATTTGTTGTTAGTATGATGATTATTATGGGTCTGTTGAGGTAACAAATGACCTTTGTCATCACTTTACATTTGAAAGTTGTATCAAATACACTAATTCTGTCTTTAAGTACTTTAGATGCCATAAAAAAAACAATTACAACTTAACTGAATATTTTCTACCAAACTATTAATTGATTCATGCCATTGTTTTTGTTTTATTACACAATGTGTGAAAAATGTATGACAAACATCAAAGTTACCTACATAATTTATTTTCCAGTTTCTGGCCAAAATGTCTATGAATAACTGTATTTTTGTCAACTACAGTAAGCAGAATGCTTTAAAGAAAATAATAACTTGCATGAATAAAGTGTTTTTTCAAAAAACTGTTGAATTATTTATCATAATTCACTATTTACACCATAGGACATGTATGACGAACATCATAGTTACATTAATAATTTTCATTAATCACTATTTTTTCATTTATCTTTCTATGAAGGCTGCAAAGTGCTCTAAATGAATTACTAAACCCACTGAAGTGGTGTTCATTTGTTTATTAGATGGTTAGACCAATAAAACCAGCTAAATTTGATAATTAACATTTTCTTGATGACAAACATCAAGTCCAGTAAAATGATTACATTGAACATTTGGATTAGTGCAGAAGAAAGAAATGAACATGCTGGTGTTAAATAAAGGTAGAGGTCAACTTTATATGACAGTTTAATTGTAAAATAAAAGAGAGCAAGTTAAAAATATATATCTTGAGGATTTTATTGAGCATTATAGCTTAGGTATGACGGATGTCAAGTGTTACATCTAAGTCAGAACCTTTAAGAGAAAGTGCAATATTATTTAAAATAATATATTTAGTAAAAAACTTTTATACTCCTATGATAAAGTAATATCTGCTCCAACAAAGCATGACATTTTCATGTATTTTGGATTTACATAAGTGAAAATTGTTGGGAAGTTTGATTTTGGTTGAATGATTACATCAAAAATGATGTTTGTCATCAACATTGGTTTAAGCCTAATAACTAACAGAACTTTCATTTTTGAATGTTACAATCTTTAGCGTTTACTAATGAGGTACTTTTGCATAACCTGTCCAAATTTCAAGTAATTTTACTGGAGTTTGTGTGTTCTAGCACTTGTTGAAATCATGACTATTTGCAATGTCCACTTTTGAAGACCAGATTTTGGGGCTGATTTGACATTCATTGTCACATAACTAAACAACTACTGATCTTATAAAGCTGATATTGTCTCTAGTGTCTTTTCAGACATTTGTCTATATGTTTATAACATAAGCACAACAGTCAGAAGGTTATGTGACAATTTATTGAGGATGTAAGTACCTGACCCTCTCCGTGCTCACCTTTTGGCACAGAGTATATAAGAATGAGACACTGAAGCCATTAAACTCCCCATGAACAAATGTCCTGATGTCCTAGTGCTGGCCTTACTGCAAACTACAGTGAGTATTGTAGTATATAAGAATGAGAGACGCTGAAGCCATTAAACTCCCCATGAACAAATGTCCTGATGTCCTAGTGCTGGCCTTACTGCAAACTACAGTGAGTATTGTAGTATATCAGAATGTGAGACGCTGCAGCCATTAAACTCCCCATGAACAAATGTCCTGATGTCCTAGTGCTGGCCTTACTGCAAAGTACAGTGAGTATTGTAGTATATAAGAATGAGACACTGAAGCCATTAAACTCCCCATGAACAAATGTCCTGATGTCCTAGTGCTGGCCTTACTGCAAACTACAGTGAGTATTGTAGTATATCAGAATGTGAGACGCTGCAGCCATTAAACTCCCCATGAACAAATGTCCTGATGTCCTAGTGCTGGCCTTACTGCAAACTACAGTGAGTATTGTAGTATATCAGAATGTGAGTCACTGAAGCCATTAAACTCCCCATGAACAAATGTCCTGATGTCCTAGTGCTGGCCTTACTGCAAACTACATTGTAGTATTGTAGTATATAAGAATGAGACACTGAAGCCATTAAACTCCCCATGACAGACCTGCCTACCCCTACGGATTTTCCGTAGTTGCTACGGAATTTGACTATAAACTACGGAACTATGGTTAAAAACCAAATTCTACAATTTTCTGTTACCGCAAAGTACGTTTTCTAGCATGGTTCGTTTGAGGTCCGCTTGCCTCTATATAGGTTCGTCTGATGTTCGTATAGGCGCGCGGCAAGTAGGGCTCTCGCGCATGCGCCGTCCGACATTAGTGTGAACAAAATGGCGGCGAGAGAAAGCCTTCAGTCGGGTGACAGTGAATCAGTTTGCGAAGTTATTTAATGGAAAAAAATATCAAGAAAGATGGAAGAAGAAGTGAATCAATATCTTCTCAAGCACACCGTCCGTGCACAATACACAGAAAGTTTTCTGTAGTGCGGATAGGCAGAACGCGAGATCGCTTGCATCGTGTGCCGATGTGATTTCTCAAGTTCGGGGCCACGGGGGACTCGATTGACAGCGGCATGTTGAATCAAACAACACGCATCGCAATCGGTGTTAGCTGCACCGAAAAACACCCAGAACATAACAAATTTCTTCGCTACAAACAATTAAACCGAGCTGGGTGTCAAAGATTTGACTCGGGCAGAGACGATGCTTGTTGAACTTGAAGTGTCGATCACTCGCACATTCGGCCAGACACACGGAGGTATTCGAAGTGAAACTAAAGTAGGCCAGATGTTTTCCATTCTCTCTTTCGCTCGCTAAATATCTCTCTCTCTCTCTCTCTCTCTCTCTCTCTCTCTCTCTCTCTCTCTCTCTCTCTCTCTCTCTCTCTCTCTCTCTCTCTCTCTCTCCAGCCCTCTGATTTATTGTTGGTCTTTATCTTTGTTTTTCTTTTGTTTGTTGCTGTTGTATTATTTTGATATTCATGACTGTCTCTCCTATAGATCAAATATCATTTATTGTTGTACCCCCTCCCTACCTTCCCTCTCTGTGTTTCTCTTTCTCTTTGATCTCCATTTCCCCCCCCCCCCCCCCCCCCCCCCCCCCCCTTTCTGGGTTTTTTTCTCTCCCACTCACTTAGGTGTGTGATACTACTGATACAGTGATAGTCACACATTTTTTAAATAAAAATAACAATGCATTCATACTGATGCATACTTTAAATATAAATATGTTTTTCTATTTTATTCTTGTTTCTCTGACCAGACCTGACAGAAATAATGCCATAAAAATCAAATTGTTGATTGTGTGCACTTAACCGGAAGAAGGACCCAGGAGAACACACAGACAGACACACACACAGTGACACACACACACAGTGACACACACATGCAATGAACGACATGCACACAGTGACACAGACAGACACACACACAGTGACACACACACACAGTGACACACACATGCAATGAACGACATGCACACAGTGACACAAAGAGACACACAGTAACAGTGATACACACAATAGCACACAAGCATTGGGTCATAAAAAAATACTATAAACTTCATATTCAGTTTCTTAATGCATGCAAAGCGAAATGTTATGGTCATGCTTTGCATATGAAGTGATTTCGCGCCGCGCGACATGACTACTGAAAAACCTCTCAAAACTACTGAAAATTGAACACTTTCTGAGTTAAAACTACTGACAAGCATTTTAGGGGTAAGCAGCTCTGCCATGAACAAATGTCCTGATGTCCTAGTCAGACCTGCCAACCCATGCGATTTTGGCGTATTTTGTACGCCAATTTACTGAAAATACGACCAGTACGTCGGGTGAATAAAAAATACGACATTAAAAGATCCTAGTGAACATTTTTTTTTTTTCATGCAGCTAAACGATCAAAATCGGCGCGATTTAGCGTAACAGCGAAGTGCTGGAGTGGAGCCACAATTGGCCAAATCTTGCGGCGCGAGAAGTGTGCGCGCCATGTTGTTTCATCAACTCCGTTTTACATGCACCGAAGCGAAGCCTCAAGATGTCGAAACGAAAGATCGACGACCCACCTGACGAAGGCGAAGCCAAGAAGCCACCAGTAGCGCCAGCAAGATCACAAAAATTTCTTCAGCGATATACAACAATCCCTGGAATTAGAAAGTCGACGCTGGGAATCACTCACGCATACTGCAGCTACTGTAAAGTGGACTTCTCCATTGCCAGTTCTGGAAAGTTCGACATTGAGCGGCACTGCGGCAGGAAAAAGCACCAAGACTGCAAAAAAATGAAGCAAGCTGCAGCAGGCTCAGTGTGTATAGAAGCATTTATGCCGAAGAAGACTGTCTGCCTGGGAAAAAGACACAGTTTGTGCTATTTATTGACAGCAACAAAAAGGTAGTTCCAGGCAAGTTAATCCCTACATACTTGCATATTTAGAGTTATCCTCAGAGTACTCCTTTTTTCCCCCAAAATACACCAATTTCTGTGAAAAAGTACTCCAACTGAAAACTCAGGGTTGGCAGGTCTGCCTAGTGCTCAGTGCTGACCTTACTGCAAACTTCAGTGAGTATTGTAGTATATAATACACCTGTTTTTCCTACGATTTTGTCCGTAATTATTACGTTTTGAGACCTGATTACACTATTACAGTCAGCAACAAAAAAATGCATTTCCGCTGAACGAGTGCGAAAAAAAGAAGAAGAAATCAAAAGAAGGCATGGCGTTTGAGCCGTACTCGCTACTGTGTCGTCTGCTATCAAAGGTATCACTTCGAGTGATGTCCCTTGAATGAATACTTCCGGTTTATTGTCCTTTGCTGATCTACGATCGCAAAGGAGTATGTTTTCATTCGAGTTTGTTTCTTCTTTTTTTTCTTCTTTTTTTCCCCTTCTGTCTGTCCCAAGGATATCTCCCGAACCGCTGAACCGAATCGCTTCATTTTTTGTGTGGTGGTGTGTCACCATGAGAGGAAGGCATCCGCGCATAAATTATCGCCGTCATGACTTTGACCTCGGCGTATGACCTTGAAAACCGAAAATCTTTAAGGGGCCATAACTTCCACACCGTTGGTCTTAGAGTCTTCAAATTTGGCATGTAGGTACTTTGGCTTATGGCCGTTCTGATGATGGCATACCGATCAAGGTCAAGGTCAAGGTCCGGGAGATCGGTAGGCCTTGAAAGTGGTAGGGGTCTGCAAATTGTGTTTTAAGCCATATTTTCCACATTTGTACTTCACAGAAGCGCTTCAGATTGTGTGTGGTACTGTATGACCTACAGTAGAAAACATCCGAGCATAAATTATCGCCATGCTGACCTTGACCTTGAAGTGTGACCTTGAAAACCAAAATTTCCTTCTTTGCGCTATATATTTATTGTCCAAGCTGTATCTCGTGAACTAGCAGACAAAATCCCTTCGAATTTTGTGTCAGGATGTGACACTAAGAGTATAGCACATTCGTACATAAATTATCCCTCGGAAATACAATGTCGCCGAGCGGCAGACATGTTTACGTTTTTCTTCACCCTCCTTTATCTCGTGAAATACTGTATAGAATCGCTCCAAATTTTGTGTGGGTGTGTAAAAAGAGTACAAGACATTGCATTACAAATTATGCCACGTGGGATTTCAATGTCGCCGAGTGGCAGACATGTCTCCGAGTTAAGGGTGTACACCCCATTAAGGGTGTACACCCCACTAATTAAGGGTGTGCATCCCGGTAAAGGAGGTCTAATACTAAAAGTAAAAGACACCCTAGCACAAAATGTCCCACGTGGGGCTTAAATGTCCCAGTAAAGGAGGGAGTCTAATACTAAAAGTAAAAGACACAAAATGTCCCACGTGGGGCTTAAATGTCGCTGAGTCTCAGTGTGTTAAGGGTGTGCACCCCACCAATTATGGGGTCAGACTGAAGAGAATACAAATGGCGACCAGATTTTTATTGTCCATTCGAAGAGCTTTCCAGGCAGATTTTTGATGGTAGAGATCTTAATTAGGGCTTGAAATGAGTCAGTTTAGATTATATTATCACTGGCGAGTACGATGATGTGAGAATTTTGAACTTTTCAACGGAAAATGAAGTGAAAATTGATCGCGATGTTGCCGAGTTGCAACTTGGCGGCCGGCCGAGTGAATTTCTCTACAGGTGCGATCGCGAACATTTCCAGGTATTTTGCTTTTTTCTGCTTGTTTTATACTAAAATCGACAAAGAATTAATGACTGAAGGTACTAATAAAGCTTTTCTGACGAAATTGAGCAAAAAAAATCATCGAAAATCGACGCCGATGTTCGCGGAAACCAATCTTGCTACGGTTACGGCTAACAATCAAAGACTTGACTTCGATTAGGTATACCTTTATTTTAAACAAATTACCCGATAATTCCAAAGATGCCAGTGTCTAAATGTCTTTGGATGATTATTCTTTTATTATTTGCACACCGTTCATCCATCGATCCAAGTTAAAGGCACAAAAATAGCCCGGAGAGTGGTTGCATTTTTAAAAATTTCAACACACCTGTCCGTTCATTATTTTTTTTATTAATTAATGAAATCACACACGGTCTTACAATCACATTCATGCCAACCCATTTTATAGGCTTTATTTTATTGTATTTGTTTATTATTAATCAAATTTTGTTCAGGGGGTGGGCCGCGGGTTGTTGAAAATCTAGTTTTCCTTTTTTTTTTTCTTTGGTCAAATCCCACCCCTGAACCTTTGTTCTGGTAATAACATTCGGCAGGATTATAACCTCCCCCTGGCGGGCTTCCACATATCATGGGGGGGGGGGGGGGGCTTACGGAGAGGAGCCCAGCAGCCTCCTAAAGTCCAACCACATGTCCTCGTCGTAGGAGGCGGGCAACAGCTTAGGCTGGCTTAAGCGGATAGGGCCCTCCCGTGGGGATACCGGGGGGTCTTTCAGCAGAAATAGTTCCCCCTTCTTCTGGAAGTTCTATGCTAGTAACTTCCCCTACTCTATCACTCTCTTTGACTCTGCCTTTTCTCTTCTTTTTGCTTTCTGGCGTCTACTTCTTTCTGCCTTATTGGTCCATTCTCCTGCATTTTTTCTATAAAACCCTTCCACGTTTTTCCTTTTTACAATTTATGACATGCCAGTTTTTTTTTTATTATTGTACACTGGCGTCCACGCGTGAGACGTTACGCACTTGAGTGGGCACCTGTTGTCCATTCTGAGAAAATAATGTTTTACGCCCTCTTTGGCCTTTCGGCCATGTGGGGCAATTGTCCATTCTGCAGTGCATATTTGCTTATATAGCCTTTTTTATGTATTTTAGCTTACTAGTATGTATTTGTTATCCTTTTTTACTGTTTTTTTAACCTGGATCCGATAAATGAGAGTAGCGTGGCTGCACGTTTCCAGCACTGTGTGGACTTATGTGCTATAGGGTATAATGATGGAAGTGTCATGTTATGAATTGTACTACATTTTTTGTTTTCAGGTTTTGTACGTTGTTAAGATTCATGGATTTGTGTTTTGCTATGTGTGGTCGAACTTTATGCGGTGACAGTCCTGAGATAACCATAGCTGTTGATGGGACTATAACAGACTAACTAACTAACTCTGTTCCGGTAATAACATCTGGCAGGGTAATAACCTCTGTTCCAGTAATAAAATCCAGCGGGATTATAACGATAATAACATCCGGCAGATAATAATAACCTCTGATCCAGTAATAAAATCCGGCAGGATTAACCTCTGTTCCGGTAATAACATCTGGCAGGATAATAATAACCTCTGTTCCAGTAATAAAATCCGGCAGGATTATAACCTCTGTTCCGGTAATAACATCCGGCAGGATAATAATAACCTCTGATCCAGTAATAAAATCCGGCAGGATTATGACCTCTGTTCCGGTAATAACATCCGGTAGGATAATAATAACCTCTGATCCAGTAATAAAATCCGGCAGGATTATAACCTCTGTTCCGGTAATATCCGGCAGGATAATAAGAACCTCTGATCCAGTAATAAAATCCGGCAGGATTATAACCTCTGTTCCGGTAATAACATCCGGTAGGATAATAATAACCTCTGATCCAGTAATAAAATCCGGCAGGATTATAACCTCTGTTCCGGTAATAACATAGGATAATAAGAACCTCTGATCCAGTAATAACATCCGGCAGGATTATGACCTCTGTTCCGGTAATATCCGGCAGGATTATAACCTCTGTTCCGATAATAAAATGCGGCATGATAATTATCTCTGGTTTAAATGCTTTATTTTCAAAAAAGCAACAATAACAACAACTACATAACTAAAGAAGCAACAAACAAGCAAAGCTTATGACGTGCTCAGTAATGATCTAATTATCTCTGTTCCGGAAGTAAATCCGACAGGATTAAAGTGTCTTTGCTCTTGGCAGAGTCGGCCATCCAGACTGATCACTTTAAATGTTGCAGATTTCGAGAGCAACTAAGCTCAAATAAGTAGGTGTGGATTTCGATTTTGTTTCATCAGAAGCAAACAAAAAACATTCTTTCTAATTTTCCATTTAGGCTCCGGAACCTCCCTCTCATTTTGCATCAGGGTTTTGCAAAGGCAAACATTTTTAGGGTTTCTTAAAAATTTTGTTGTGCCAATTTTTCAATTAAGTCCAGAATACTAAGATGCCAAGTTACAGCCCAAAGTGGGATGGTGTCAGCTGACAGCTGACCTTGACATGTGCTTGAACAATGCGGCTGCAGCAAGTAGTAAGGAGCAGAAAACCCCAAGCTAGTGAAAAAAGGGAAAAATGCCTGTAGCACAAACCTCGATGCTTGGGAGGGTGGTTCATAATCATATACCATAGAAAATATTTTTTTAAACGGAAAAAATAAGTCTTACCTGTTTCGATGCTTGAAAAACGCAAAGCACACACAAACACAAACCATAGCTAAATTTCATCAAAAGGAAGCTTTTGGACACATTTTATGGTATTTTGGGTTACGTCACTAGGTCTATTTGCCGTCATAATGATAATCACACTCTGTCAATTTAGCACAAAACTGTATATAACATGACGTTAAAGCAGACGAATATCACTCAAAGTTGGACAAACACCATTCCCAGAGCGGTGGGACTAAAGATGTTATTCACACAGGCAACCAAGACACAAACATCATCGTCAACCACAATGTCGTAAAACACATCATTCGAGCCATTTGCAGCCAAGAGCCGGTACAAATCAACAGTGCGGAACACCGGATTAAAATAAAGACAACCGTGCTAAGGCACTGGTCTCCTCGCACAAAACAGCAGCGCAAAACGCCGGTTATATGTGCTATGAATGCCAAATCCGTACAAATCAACAGCGTGGAACACCGGATTAAAATAAAGACAACCGTGCTAAGGCACTGGTCTCCTCGCACAGAACAGCAGCGCAAAACGCCGGTCATACTGTGTGCTATGAATGCCAAATCCGTACAAATCAACAGCGTGGAACACCGGATTAAAATAAAGACAACCGTGCTAAGGCACTGGTCTCCTCGCACAGAACAGCAGCGCAAAACGCCGGTCATACTGTGATAGCCTATGAGTGCCAAATGTGTGTCAATAGTCCCTGATAGAATGAAAGGGACAGGTTACAACTGAAATGCTAAAGGTACGTCCATCCAATCTGGCTACCATGCTCTGACTGAAGCGGTGGTGTCTGAAAACCAAACGCTCCTGATACTCAACTGTCCATTACCACTAAGGACGTCACTAACCGAATAATAATTAGGGCCAATGTGTGTCTTTGGTGGTGGTGTGTGAAAACTAAAGTGTTGCCTTTTTTCTTTACAGCCCATGTGGAACACGCTGAAGCAGGAGCTGATCAACCAGCCTGATAGCTGTAATTCTTAACATTCATCCCAATTGTGTGTCTTTGGTGGTGGTGTGTGAAAACTAAGGTGTTGCCTTTTTTCTTTATTAGCATCACGTGGAACACGTATCATCATTTTTGTTATAGTCCATACTGATAGCTGTGTTTCTTAACAGTCATCCCAATTCTGCCGCTATTCTGCACTACGCCTGGCATAACCAGGTACTGTTATTATCATTATCATCATTATTACATGTATCATCATTTTTGTTATAGTGTTATACTGATAGCTGTGCTTCTTAACAGTCATCCCAATTCTGCCGCTATTCTGCACTACGCCTGGCATAACCAGGTACGTTATTATCATTATTATTATCATCACTATCAGTGTTATACTGATAGCTGTGTTTCTTAACACTCATCCCAATTCTGCTGCTATTCTGCCAGACCGTTATTATCATTATTATTATCATCACTATCAGTGTTATACTGATAGCTGTGTTTCTTAACAGTCATCCCAATTCTGCCGCTATTCTGCACTATGCCTGGCATAACCAGGTACTGTTATTAATACTGTTACTGATACTAGAAGACTCTAGTATCAGCTTTTGTACTGTCTCGCATCGATTATTGCAATTCCTTACTTGTAGGCTGTCCTCAAACCCTCCTCAACAAACTTCAGAAAGTTAAAAACAATGCAGCTCGGTTAATCCTTAAAGTCCCTCGTACAGACCACATCAAACCCCACCTCAATACCTTACACTGGCTTCCAGTCGAGGCAAGAATAAAGTATAAAATTGCTTGCCTCTGTTTCAATGCTGTCCATTCATCTGGTCCTGCCTACCTCTCTGATCTCGTTCACCTGTACTCACCCTCCAGGTCTCTCCGTTCCTCTTCTGACAAACTTATCCTTTCTATTCCTCGTACAAACACTAAGACATATGGTGAACGTTCATTTTCTTTCAGCGCCCCTTCTGTCTGGAACACCCTACTATATGAACTTCGTTCTGCTAAATCTTTCCAATCTTTCAAAACCGCTCTTAAAACTCACCTCTTCCGGCAATACCTCTGATTTTTTCCTTGTCCTGTTTCCTGCCTTAAATCTGTGTTCCGTACATTGTGTGTGGGTGTGTGTGTGCGCGCGCGCGTGTGTGTGTGTGTGTGTGTGTTCGGACCTGTGTGTGCGTGCGTGCGTGTTGTGGCTGTGTGCATGTTTGTGATAGTTAATATTGTAGTAGCTTATTTATTATCTATGTATTTATTTAAATAGTTGTGAATCGCCGTGAGCTCAAGAGAGAAAGGGCGCTCTATAAATATTAGTTATTATTATTATTACTAGCGCAGTGCTGAGTACCTGTAACGCCTAGTAACGGTAACGCTGAGTACAGCAAATTTGAAGTGATTCGGTTAAGAAACGGCGGAGTTATAAGGCCCCGTTTCCCGTTGGCGCTGCTCTGAGAGTGACGCGCTCTCCCTAGTAACTGTAACGCCTAGTAACGGTAACGCCAAGTACTGGTAACGCTGAGTACAGCAAATTTGAAGCGATTCGGTTAAGAAAAGGCGGAGTTATAAGGCCCCGTTTCCTGTTGGCGCTGCTCTGAGAGTGACGCGCTCTCCCTAGTAACGGTAACGCCTAGTAATGGTAACGCCAAGTACTGGTAATGCTGAGTACAGCAAATTTGAAGCGATTCGGTTAAGAAACGGCAGAGTTATAAAGCCCTGTTTCCCGTTGGCGCTGCCCTGAGAGTGACGCGCTCTCCCGATTCTCTTCAAATTTGCTGCCAGGCTTTGCCCCGGCAACAGCAAGCCTGACAGCAAATGTGAAGCGATTCGGTTAAGAAACGGCAGAGTTATTTGTGAAAAGGTGAAGCGGCGTATATCGCGCACGTTTATGTATCGATTCGCTTCCGCTTTGGCACACAGTCACCGTCCCCGGTCATGTACCGTCCCAATTCGAAGGCAATCGGTCCAGAAATACCGGAGATACGGTCGCCGAGAGGCCGGTGGATACGCGTTTCGCGCATTTGCCAAACCGCGCAAATCACACGGCCGCCTCGGTTGCCGTTGCCATTGTTAGGGCTCACAGCAAATTTGAAGCGATTCGGTTGAAAAACGGCGGAGTTATAAGGCCCGTGTTGTGTTTCAGACAGACACACACACACGGACACTTGGCTTTTTACTATATGATTATCATCATTATTATTATTATTATTATCATCATCATTTTTATTATAGTGTTATGTTGATAGCTGTGTTCCTCAACAGTCACCTCAACTCTGCTGCTATTTTTCATTACGCCTGGCACATCCAGGCACATTGTAGTACGCATGATAGTGTATTGTAGAGGTTGGGATCACCACCTGCTATACTTCATTACGCCTGGCACATCCAGGCACATTGTAGTACGCATGATAGTGTATTGTAGAGGTTGGGATCACCACCTGCTATACTTCATTACGCCTGGCACATCCAGGCACATTGTAGTACGCATGATAGTGTATTGTGGAGGTTGGGATCACCACCTGCTATACTTCATTACGCCTGGCACATCCAGGCACATTGTAGTACGCATGATAGTGTATTGTAGAGGTTGGGATCACCACCTGGAACAGCAGATGCTGTTCCCAACCATAAAGCAACCTGGCCCTTGCCTTCATGTGGGGCGCACCATCCATGGTCCATCAACAGAGGCCTCTATTGTAGTGTGGATTGTTCACCTAGGGCCCTTGCCTTCATGTGGGGCGCACCATCCATGGTCCATCAACAGAGGCCTCTATTGTAGTGTGGATTGTTCACCTAGGGCCCTTGCCTTCATGTGGGGCGCACCATCGATGGTCCATCAACAGAGGCCTCTATTGTAGTGTGGATTATTCACCTAGGGCCCTTGCCTTCATGTGGGGCGCACCATCCATGGTCCATCAACAGAGGCCTCTATTGTAGTGTGGATTGTTCACCTAGGGCCCTTGCCTTCATGTGGGGCGCACCATCCATGGTCCATTAACAGAGGCCTCTATTGTAGTGTGGATTATTCACCTAGGGCCCTTGCCTTCATGTGGGGCGCACCATCCATGGTCCATTAACAGAGGCCTCTATTGTAGTGTGGATTGTTCACCTTTGTGTGGTGGTGGTGTGGTGGTGGTGTTGACGTGTTGTGGTGGTGTTGACGTGTTGTGATGTTGATGTGTTGGGGTGGTGTTGATGGTGTGGTGGTGATGTTAACGTGTTGTGGTGGTGGTGTTGTTGTTGTGGTGTTGACGTGTTGTGGTGGTGTTGACGTGTTATAGTGATGTTGATGTGTTGTGGTGGTGTTGATGTGTTGTGGTGGTGTTGATGTGGTGTCGTGATGTTGACGTGTTGTGATGTTGGTGTGTTGTGGTGATGTTGACGTGTTGTGGTGATGTTGACGTGTTATGGGTGGTGTTGATGTGACATGTGGTGGTGTTGATGTGTTGTGGCCGTGTTGTGGTGGTGGTGTCGTGATGTTGACGTGTTGTGATGTTGGTGTGTTGTGGTGATGTTGACATGTTGTGGTGATGTTGACGTGTGGTGGCGATGTTGTTGTGATGTTGACATGTGGTGTTGTTGACATGTTGTGGTGATGTTGACGTGTGTTGTGATGTGATGTTGACATGTTGGTGGTGATGTTGACATGTTGTGATGTTGATGTGTTGTCGAGATGTTGGCATGTTGTGGTGATGTTGACATGTGATGGTGTTGACATGTGGTGATGTTGACATGTGGTGATGTTGACATGTGGTGATGTTGACATGTGGTGGTGATGTTGACATGTGGTGTTGTTGACATGTTGTGATGTTGTCGTGTTGTTGTCGTGTTGTGATGTTGACATGTTGTCGTGATGTTGACATGTTGTGGTAATGTTGATGTGTTATCATGATGTTAATGTGTTGTCATGTTGACATGTTGTGGTGATGTTGTCATGATGTTGAATGTGGTCTTATGGTGATGTTGACATGTGGTGTTGTTGACATGTTGTGGTGATGTTGTCGTGGTGTTGTCGTGTTGTGATGTTGACATGTTGTCGAGATGTTGATGTGTTGTAATGTTGATGTGTTATCATGATGTTAATGTGTTGTCATGATGTGGATGTGGTGTTGACATGTTGTCATGATGTTGAATGTGGTCTTGATGTGTTGACGTGTTGCCATGATTTTGACTTGTTGGCGTGGTGGTGTTGTGATGTTGACGTGTTGTGGTGGTGTTGTCTGTGGTGATGTTGACGTGTCGTCTGTGGTGATGTTGTCATGATGTGGACGTGGTGTTGACATGTTGTCATGATGTTGAATGTTGTCTTGATGTTGTGGTGTTGATGTGTTGCTATGATTTTGACCTGGCGTTGTGTTGTGATGTTGATGTGTTGTGGTGATGTTGATGTGTTGTCTGTGGTGATGTTGTCATGATGTTGACGTTTTTGTCGTGATGTTGACATGTGATGTGGTGTTGACGTGTTATATGATGTTGACATGTGATGCTGATGTGTTGTGATGTTGCCATGTTATGGTGATGTCATGATGTTGTCGTGATGTTGACGTGTTGTGATGTTGATGTGATGTTGATATGTTATAATGTTTACGCGTTGTTGTGATGTTGACATGTTGTGGTGATGTTGACGTGTTGTGATGTTGGCATGTTGTGGTGATGTGGACGTGTTGTGGTGATGTGGACGTGTTGTCATGATGTGGACGTGTTATGATGTGGTCGTTGTGATGTTGACGTGTTATGTTGATGTTGACATGTTATGTTGATGTTGCGATGTTGTCGTGATGTTGATATGTTGTGATGTTGAGGTGTTGTCATGATGTTTTTTTGTTGTTGTGGTGATGTTGACGTGTTGTGATGATGTTGACATGTGGTGATGTTGACGATGTTGTCGTGATGTTGATGTTGTGGTGATGTTGACGTGTTGTGATGATGTTGACATGTGGTGATGTTGACGTGTTCAACTGTTGTCGTGATGTTGACGTGTTGTGATGTTGAGGTGTTGTGGACATGTTGAGCACCCAGCATGATGTTGGTGAGGTGGGGCATGTTGTCGTGATGTTGTGATGTTGGTGATGTTGACGTGTTCAACTGTTGTCGTGATGTTGACGTGTTGTGATGTACTGAGCCGTTCATGGACAACCAGAGCACCCAGCATGCACTCCATGGTGAGGTGGGGCATGAGTAGAAATGATCGTGATGTTGACGTGTTGTGATGTACTGAGCCGTTCATGGACAACCAGAGCACCCAGCATGCACTCCATGGTGAGGTGGGGCATGAGTAGAAATGATCGTGATGTTGACGTGTTGTGATGTACTGAGCCGTTCATGGACAACCAGAGCACCCAGCATGCACTCCATGGTGAGGTGGGGCATGAGTAGAAATGATCGTGATGTTGACGTGTTGTGATGTACTGAGCCGTTCATGGACAACCAGAGCACCCAGCATGCACTCCATGGTGAGGTGGGGCATGAGTAGAAATGATCGTGATGTTGACGTGTTGTGATGTACTGAGCCGTTCATGGACAACCAGAGCACCCAGCATGCACTCCATGGTGAGGTGGGGCATGAGTAGAAATGATCGTGATGTTGACGTGTTGTGATGTACTGAGCCGTTCATGGACAACCAGAGCACCCAGCATGCACTCCATGGTGAGGTGGGGCATGAGTAGAAATGATCGTGATGTTGACGTGTTGTGATGTACTGAGCCGTTCATGGACAACCAGAGCACCCAGCATGCACTCCATGGTGAGGTGGGGCATGAGTAGAAATGATCGTGATGTTGACGTGTTGTGATGTACTGAGCCGTTCATGGACAACCAGAGCACCCAGCATGCACTCCATGGTGAGGTGGGGCATGCAAGGGGAGGCGCACGACCAGATGAGGCCACCTGGGGATAATTTACATATCATCATGCTGTTATTTCAGAGTCACTCAGGCTCCATATGCACCCTCATACATGTAACCCTAACCCTAACCCTAACCCTAACCCTAGTCATTCTGGCACCATTCACACCCTCATCATGCACTCCATGGCAGAGTGGTTCATGCCATCATCATGATGTTATTTCATACTGTGTTGCAGAGTCATTCTGGCACCATTCACACCCTCATCATGCACTCCATGGCAGAGTGGTTCATGCCATCATCATGTTGTTATTTCATACTGTGTTGCAGAGTCATTCTGGCACCATTCACACCCTCATCATGCACTCCATGGCAGAGTGGTACATGTTATCATCATGTTGTGATTTCATACTGTGTTGCAGTCATTCTGGCACCATTCGCACCCTCATCATGCACTCCATGGCAGAGTGGTTCATGTCATCATCATGTTGTTATTTCATACTGTGTTGCAGAGTCATTCTGGCACCATTCGCACCCTCATCATGCACTCCATGGCAGAGTGGTTCATGTCATCATCATGTTGTTATGTCATTCTGGCACCATTCGCACCCTCATCATGCACTCCATGGCAGAGTGGTTCATGTCATCATCATGTTGTTATTTCATACTGTGTTGCAGAGTCATTCTGGCACCATTCGCACCCTCATCATGCACTCCATGGCAGAGTGGTTCATGTCATCATCATGTTGTGATTTCATACTGTGTTGCAGAGTCATTCTGGCACCATTCGCACCCTCATCATGCACTCCATGGCAGAGTGGTACATGCGGGGGGAGGCACACGACCAGATGAGGCTCACTCGCATCCTGGACTGCGCTCAAGACCTCAAGGTGGGGCAACTTATGTTAATGTCCATAGGGGTGGAGAGGGAGGAGGAATATTTCTATGAGTGTGTGTGTGTGTGGGGAGGGCAAGTTCTTGTGAATGTGTGTGTGTGTGCGCAAGTTCTGTGAGTGTGTGTGTGCTGAATTCTATTCACATTGTAATGTCAGGGTTCATAGGAGCCTTACCAGTCCTTATAAGTCTTGACCAATTGAAATCTCCAAGTAAGGCCTTACAAGTGCTTACATTCACTTCAAGGTCCTTACAAGTCCTGACAGCTGCCAAAAACTGCCCTGAGCAGCAAGACCATACTCAAAATAGATCGCAGAAGCATCACTTTTACACAGTTTGAGAAACATCGCTCAGCACCTACTCCACCTTACCCCCCTCCCCCACCTTCCCGTTTCAACTGACCGCTTAGCAGACGAACGATGCACTGCGAGTTGTCAAGAGAAATTGGACTGAAATCTCATTCATTCTTTATCCTGGTGTCGTTTTGCGAGAAAACGTGTATATCTGTGTCAGCCATAGTTTTTTTAATCTGCTTAGACATTGTTCACAATGCTGGGAAAGTGTTCCTTTCAAGATCGTTGGCTAAAAGATGGACATTATCCTTAGGCCTACAGGTCCTTACTTGGGGATAGCTGAAAGCCCTGGGAACCCTGAATGTGTATGTTTTATGTTTTTTGCTATTCCATGTCTCAGGCTCTCTTCATGTTGCTGAACGCTTCGCCCTATGCCTTTGTGGTGGATCTAACCTGCCTGGCCTCACGCAGAGAGTACCTCACATTATGTATTTTTTTTTTTTTAACATATATCTTTTATTGTTCCAGGCTCTGTCCATGTTGCTGAACGCTTCGCCCTATGCCTTTGTGGTGGATCTAGCCTGCCTGGCCTCACGCAGAGAGTACCTCACATGTATTTTACATATATCTCTCCAGGCTCTGTCCATGTTGCTGAACGCTTCGCCCTATGCCTTTGTGGTGGATCTAGCCTGCCTGGCCTCACGCAGAGAGTACCTCAAGCTGGACAAATGGCTGTCAGACAAGATTGCCGAACACAAGGTGACTGCATCAGTTGTTGTTTTTCCCATTATTATGATGAAGAAATATTATCTACAAATAATTGATGAGAAATACCTTCCCAAATTGCTTGCTCCTCTCAATAGGAGTAGTCATGCCAGGCAGGCAGCTCTTGTTCCTTCTGTATGTCCAACCACACGTCCTCGTCGTAGGAGGCGGGCAACGACTTAAGCTGGCTTATGTGGTTAAGGCCCTCCCATGGGGATACCGGGGGGTCTTTCAGCAGAAATAGTTCCCCCTTCTTCTGGAAGTTCTATGCTAGTAACTTCCCCCCTCTATCACTCTCTTTGACTCTGCCTTTTCTCTTCTTTTTGCTTTCTGGCGTCTACTTCTTTCTGCCTTATTGGTCCATTTCCTGCACTATAAAACCCTTCCACGTTTTGCCTTTTCAATCTATAACATGCCAGTTTTTTTAATTATTGTACACTGGCGTCCACGCTTTACGCACTTGAGTGGGCACCTGTTGTCCATTCTGAGAAAATAATTTTTACGCCCTCTTTGGCCTTTCGGCCATGTGGGGCATGTTGGTCCATTCTGCAGTGCATATTTGCTTATATAGCCTTTTTTATGTATTTTAGCTTACTAGTATGTGTTTGTTATCCTTTTTTACTGTTTTTTTAACCTTCCGATAAATGAGAGTAGCGTGGCTGCACATTTCCAGCACTGTGTGGACTTTGACACATAGATACTTTGCAGAAGAACTTGTGGCGGTTAGCCGAAAATTTAACCGAGGCGTGGTCACCGCTACAGCATCTGTATTAATATAAAAAAATCGGGACTTTACTGGTTTCGTACTGCCTCCGGGCATTGCCTCCAGTATTGTTCCAACCATATTTGTATTTACAAATGTCCCATATGTGTCTGCTTCAGACCAAGAGGACGTAAAACTCCATTTTCTCTCTCTCTTTTTACAATTTATGACATGCCTTATTGTACACTGGCTTCCAGACGTGAGACCTTACGCACTTGAGTGGGCACCTGTTGTCCATTCTGCAGTGCATATTTGCTTATATAGCCTTTTTTATGTATTTTAGCTTACTAGTATGTATTTGTTATCCTTTTTTACTGCTTTTGGTTTTTTTTAACCTGGACTCGATAAATAGAGCGGAATGGCTTACGTTTCCAGCACTGTCTGGAATTATGTGCTATAGGGTATAATGATGGAAGTGTCATGTTATGAATTGTACTACATTTTTTGTTTTCAGGTTTTGTACGTTGTTAAGATTCATGGATTTGTGTTTTGCTATACGTGGTCGAACTTTACGCGGTGACAGTCCTGAGATAACCATAGCTGTTGACAGGACTATAATAGACTAACTAACTAACTAAGCTCTTTCCACCCCACTCCATGTATTTGTTAATTGCATCTCAACCCACAAGAGGGGAGTAATGGGGAGTGCGCCGGGAGGGAGGACTAACATTGGTAGACCAACACATAGCAGGGTGCTTGGCAGTGCGTGTCTTTGCAGTTGGTGAGTGTAGAATGATGCCTTGGTTCTAGAAGAAGTTAACTCTTCTACTGCCGTCGGCGGGTAAACTCGCCGAGTCAGACTTTACTGTTGCAAGCCGTGTGCGAGTTTGACCGCCAGCAACCTTGGGAAACCCGGTGTCCCCCTTTGCGCTATTTATATCAAGTGACATCACATCCTTTACTTCCGTGACATGCGCAGTTCGCTCAGGGAAAGCACAATCTTCCGCCATCTTCATTTGTAGGCTAAATTTTGTAATTTTCATCGCGTTTTCGACGATGGAAACTGACAACTTTTGGCGTGAACCTCTACAAGATGGCGATAGTGCCGACGAAGCATTTACTGTGGAAAAAGTGGCAGAATCTGAACTTAGGCGAATCAAAAAGAGCATCGAAAGTGTTGAAACGATCTTGGGTTTGCAGCAGCAGATCGACACAGGTGAATTTAGTGATGATTCGAGCGAGTATTTTTTTAATGAATTTTTAAAGTGAGTGTGTGCGAAAATCAGTGCAGCGGCAAAAATTACTTGGTGCGCAACAGTAAACAGTCTAAGTAATACTTGGTAGTAGAAGAGTTAAACTATTGGTAGGGGGGTGAGGGATCGGGGTGGGGGAAATACAATGAGGAATAAGGTGTTTCATCTCTCCCAGGGGGTCTTTCATACAGTGAATCCCTTCACCTTCTGGAAGTTCTGTGCTTGTAACTTCCTCTAATCTGTCACTCTCTGACTCTGCCTTTTCCCTTTGCTTACTGTTATCTTTTATCTTTCTGCCTAACCGGTCCATATTTTAAAGAAATTCTTACAAAGATTATTTCCAGCTGAAGACAGACATGCTGTGCTTAACTATTTCTTAGGCGCATAACATCGGCATGATGACAGTAAAGTGTCTGGTTGATCGATGAAGTAGTATTCCATCCTACATCCTATGAAGTAATATGGTAGCTTAAAGGATTAGGCTTTCCTGCAATCCTTGTTAACCAAACAAGGAAAAGTGTCTGGTCGATCGATGAAGTAGTATTCCATCCTACAACCTTCAGAGGCTGTTCATTTTAGCGTGTTTTGTTTTTCACACTCTATGCTGTCCTCAGAGGCTGTCCATTTTAGCGTGTTTTGTTTTTCACACTCTATGCTGTCCTCAGAGGCTGTCCATTTTAGCGTGTTTTGTTTTTCACACTCTATGCTGTCCTCAGAGGCTGTTCATTTTAGCATGTTTTGTTTTTCACACTCTATGCTGTCCTCAGAGGCTGTTCATCTTAGCGTGTTTTGTTTTTCACACTCTATGCTGTCCTCAGAGGCTGTTCATTTTAGCGTGTTTTTTTCACACTCTATGCTGTCCTCAAAGGCTGTTCATCTTAGCGTGTTTTTCACACTCTGTGCTGTCCTCACAGGCTGTTCATCTTAGCGTGTTTTTCACACTCTATGCTGTCCTCAGAGGCTGTTCATCTTAGCGTGTTTTGTTTTTCACACTCTATGCTGTCCTCAAAGGCTGTTCATCTTAGCAGAGGCTGTTATGTTTTTCACACTCTGTGCTGTCCTCAGAGGCTGTTCATCTTAGTGTGTTTTTCACACTCTATGCTGTCCTCAGAGGCTGTTCATCTTAGTGTGTTTTTCACACTCTATGCTGTCCTCAGAGGCTGTTCATCTTAGTGTGTTTTTCACACTCTATGCTGTCCTCAGAGGCTGTTCATCTTAGTGTGTTTTGTTTTTCACACTCTGTGCTGTCCTCAGAGGCTGTTCATCTTAGTGTGTTTTTCACACTCTGTGCTGTCCTCAGAGGCTGTTCATCTTAGCGTGTTATGTTTTTCACACTCTGTGCTGTTCTCAGAGGCTGTTCATCTTAGCGTGTTTTTCACACTCTATGCTGTCCTCAGAGGCTGTTCATCTTAGTGTGTTTTTCACACTCTGTGCTGTCCTCAGAGGCTGTTCATCTTAGCGTGTTTTTCACACTCTGTGCTGTCCTCAGAGGCTGTTCATCTTAGTGTGTTTTTCACACTCTATGCTGTCCTCAGAGGCTGTTCATCTTAGCGTGTTTTTCACACTCTGTGCTGTCCTCAGAGGCTGTTCATCTTAGTGTGTTTTTCACACTCTGTGCTGTCCTCAGAGGCTGTTCATCTTAGTGTGTTTTTCACACTCTGTGCTGTCCTCAGAGGCTGTTCATCTTAGTGTGTTTTTCACACTCTGTGCTGTCCTCAGAGGCTGTTCATCTTAGCGTGTTTTTCACACTCTGTGCTGTCCTCAGAGGCTGTTCATCTTAGTGTGTTTTTCACACTCTGTGCTGTCCTCAGAGGCTGTTCATCTTAGCGTGTTTTTCACACTCTATGCTGTCCTCAGAGGCTGTTCATCTTAGTGTGTTTTTCACACTCTGTGCTGTCCTCAGAGGCTGTTCATCTTAGTGTGTTTTTCACACTCTGTGCTGTCCTCAGAGGCTGTTCATCTTAGCATGTGTTTTTCACACTCTGTGCTGTCCTCAGAGGCTGTTCATCTTAGCGTGTTTTTCACACTCTGTGCTGTCCTCACAGGCTGTTCATCTTAGTGTGTTTTTCACACTCTATGCTGTCCTCAGAGGCTGTTCATCTTAGCGTGTTTTTCACACTCTGTGCTGTCCTCAGAGGCTGTTCATCTTAGTGTGTTTTTCACACTCTGTGCTGTCCTCAGAGGCTGTTCATCTTAGTGTGTTTTTCACACTCTATGCTGTCCTCAGAGGCTGTTCATCTTAGTGTGTTTTTCACACTCTATGCTGTTCTCAGAGGCTGTTCATCTTAGCGTGTTTTTCACACTCTGTGCTGTCCTCAGAGGCTGTTCATCTTAGTGTGTTTTTCACACTCTATGCTGTCCTCAGAGGCTGTTCATCTTAGTGTGTTTTTCACACTCTATGCTGTCCTCAGAGGCTGTTAATCTTAGTGTGTTTTTCACACTCTATGCTGTCCTCAGAGGCTGTTCATCTTAGTGTGTTTTTCACACTCTATGCTGTCCTCAGAGGCTGTTCATCTTAGTGTGTTTTTCACACTCTATGCTGTCCTCAGAGGCTGTTCATCTTAGTGTGTTTTTCACACTCTATGCTGTCCTCAGAGGCTGTTCATCTTAGTGTGTTTTTCACACTCTATGCTGTCCTCAGAGGCTGTTCATCTTAGTGTGTTTTTCACACTCTATGCTGTCCTCAGAGGCTGTTCATCTTAGTGTGTTTTTCACACTCTATGCTGTCCTCAGAGGCTGTTCATCTTAGTGTGTTTTTCACACTCTATGCTGTCCTCAGAGGCTGTTCATCTTAGTGTGTTTTTCACACTCTGTGCTGTCCTCAGAGGCTGTTCATCTTAGTGTGTTTTTCACACTCTATGCTGTCCTCAGAGGCTGTTAATCTTAGTGTGTTTTTCACACTCTGTGCTGTTCTCAGAGGCTGTTAATCTTGTGTGTTTTTCACACTCTGTGCTGTCCTCAGAGGCTGTTCATCTTAGTGTGTTTTTCACACTCTATGCTGTCCTCAGCGTGTTTTTCACACTCTGTGCTGTCCTCAGAGGCTGTTCATCTTAGTGTGTTTTTCACACTCTATGCTGTCCTCAGAGGCTGTTCCCAGTACGGACAAGGGCATTCACTCTTGCAGGAAAGACAGCCATTTAAGTTGCCTCAAATAGGGTTATTGGCGAGAGACCTGTATACCCTTGTTTGGTCAGTATGCAACCATCTTCCCCCACCCACCCACCAAGGGCATTCCCTCTTACAAAAGGTATTTCGTTGCCAGGGGCCAATAGATGAGTTATTAATGCTAATATATGTTAATTTTATTGTGTTCAGGAGCCGTTCATCTCGGCCTGCGTGTCTTTCCTGAAGAGGCGTTGCCCCCAGCTGTCAGGGGGAAAAGATCAGGACCAGCCCCTGAACAATGCTGTTTTATTCATTACTAGGCTGTTGTTAATGACTGAATTACTGTGTTCAGGAGCCGTTCATCTCAGCCTGCGTGTCTTTCCTGAAGAGGCGTTGCCCCCAGCTGTCAGGGGGAAAAGATCAGGACCAGCCCCTAAACAAAACCACGACCTTGCTACCTGACGCTATCACCACTATACTGCACTGCCTCAAACAAGTGGCCAGGTATATAATGATAACAATAGTGGAGAACTGTAACTTACAGTGGTACCCCTCTAACAAGACCTTGAAAGTGCATGTGACAAAAAAGTCTTATCTGAGGGGTGGTCTTGTTAGAGGACCAAGCATCTTTTCCGAGTCGCCATACGCGGATTTTCCCGAATCCATTTTTTTTTATGCTGGTCATCACCTGTGCGTGTAGACATCGTCAATCTCGGTAAAAAACGAACCGTTTTCATGTCGAAACCGAAGAATTTAATCAGTTAATATCACGATCTGACCACTAAATTTACCACTTTTATGCACATGTGTCATCATTGAGCAGTTTATGATCAAAGTTTGAACTGAAACAGTCGCGATCGTGTCGAATCTTTACGAACTTTTGTGCACACGTAAATGCGAAGTCAACTTCCAAGTTGAAACTTGGTTATCGGTCATACTCCATAAGTTGAAACTCAGTGAATCAGAATGGTTTCACTTTTTAAAAAAAAAGTTGAAAAGCAGCTCCTTTCCACTATCAGACTGATAAATCGGCGTTAGCGTGTGCACTACAACTCTCACTGAATGCAAACAAACTCACAAAATGTCGATAAATGAAAGAAGCTGGCGCATTATAATTTGCCGTGATATTCGTATATATTGCATTTCCTTTTGACCATTTTAACCGCCGATTTGTATTATATAGTATAATTTTTTTTTTTTTATAATTAGACTATAAAATGAACTGCCAGATCGTTACTTTTCTCATGTTTTGTGTTGTGTCATCCATAATCCATTATTATGTAGAACCGTAATATCTTTTATTAAATGTCTGTACAGTGTAGTTTTTGAGTTAGTAAATATACATTACATACAAAAAGGCCATCGGATACTTTAATATAATATTTATAATACGAGTAAGTATGCTAATCATCGAGATATCTACAGGAAAAGGACGTTTGTTTGAAAGTTTGATTATAGGAAAAGGCGTTTTTGCGGCATTGGATTTATAGTTTTATGAGTCAATGCAAATAAAATAGTGGTCGTATGCAATTAGTACCTCGCCTTTTTAACCGCTTTTCAAAGACATGGTACCACTGTATAAATTCATGTAATTTAGATCACTAATTTTTTCCGCCTTTTTTTGATTTTGTTGGTTTTTGCGGTTTTTTCATTTTTCTGTCTAAATAAAATTATATTTTGCCTTATACAAGTAGCCAGAAAGGAGTGTATAACAAAACGTCAGAATTCTAATATTTTTTCCTATAGATTCCTAACCTACATGCATTTTTTCCACTACAAACCATGCATTAAATGAAACGTTATTGTAGCAGATTTATGTCTCCACATAGTAATGTAGTGATAGTTACGCTCTACAAATGGCAAATTTTTTAGTGTGTCCTATACCTTCTCATTGTACCTCTCCTTTGTCTCTGTCGCCTGTCCCCCTCTGATCACACAACAATCTGCTGCTCCGTGCTCTCCTGTCGTCGTCTGTAGATACCCTTTTTATATATCTCATGCTCCCATTGTATTTCTTGTACACCCCCCCTCTTTACTTTCTCTGTCATTTCCTCTGTCAGGCTGCCTCGTGAATTGGTTCCTCTGTAATATCTTCATTAACCTTCTGTCGGAATGTCGAGTCTCTTCTTATTCCTCAATCTTCTATCATTATAAGTTGGTGAGTGATAAGTGAGGGTGTGAATTTTCTGTTCTGTTTGTTTAAGTAATAGTGTGGCCTGGGCGTCTTTAATTGTCCATCAGTGTGAGTGTTTCAAGTGGGTTGCGAAAGTGTACTGTAGATTATGTAATTCGTTATTTGAGCGTGATTGGGAAATTGACTGAGGGAACAGGGAAGGGGGGTGTTGGTCAATGTTTGATGTAACTTTTTGTTCATTGTGTTTATTTTAGTGATTTCTGTAAAGCGCTTAGAGCTTAAAGATTAGGCGCTATAAAAGTTGTCTTAATAAATAAAATAAATAATAGAGAGCCAGTGAAACCATTCAATGACTGGAAAGTACTGGATGGAGTGCTAAAAATAGGAGATAATGAAAATTGACATTTTGCAATTTCGACTAAGTTTGAGCCATCAGCATTTCAATATTAAGTTGAAAACTATTATGAAACATTATTTTTCTCTTAGCACAGCACCACAATAACAGCTGGTAAAATGTGTGGCCCTGGTATTCTCTGAATGTAGAAATTATGGGATGTCAAAGTTGGGGAAAATCGCATTTACAAGATTTGTGAAAAAAATAAATTATTAAAAAAATCATAACTTTTGAACGGAGAGACATAATCACTCCATTGGGGGTATTATTCTTTTTGTGTTATTCTTAATTTATTTTCTCATTTACGGGAGTAGCTGTATCAGCTGTGGTGAACCATTTTAATTTTTTATGTGCCATTAGATAGCTTCTAGTTAAACTGGGTACGGTAAGAGGTGCTAACCCCCCCAACCCCCCCCCCCGCCACCCTGCATTTCTCGGTAGTCCCATTTTTTCGGTTTTGTGCCTTTCTTACCAACATAGCGTATTTTATTAACCTTTTCAGCTAGTTTCTTTTTTGGAATACTAACCCTACCCTAACCCTACCCCCCTCTATAAGACGTAAAACGCAAGAACCCTCGACTGTGACACATGCCGCAGTGTACTGCAGTACATGGGGTGGGGGGGGGGATTGGGGGGGGGGGTGGGGGGGGGGGGGGGGGGGGGGGGGGGGGGGGGGGTGGGGGGGGGGGGGGGGGGGGGGGGGGGGGGGGGGGGGGGGGGGGGGTGGGGGGGGGGGGGTCCTATTAATTAAAATGGGCCTTTTATCATGAACTGCAATTGAAGTATTGAACAGCGTAATTACTGAAATGTTCATAATACAGCTTCATGTTGGTAAGAAAGGCAAAATGGAAAAATGGAAAAATGGAATGAACCTGAGAATGTTAGGGGTGGTGGCACATCATTGCCCTATAACCTAATACGAATACTGGTTTTTAATCTGCTTGTTGTTTTTTTCAGTCATGTAAAATCAATGACCTGCAGGATGCCATTGCCATGCTATCAACATGAATGTAGGGGTGGTGGACACATCTTGACCTATACCTATAGATACTTGTTGTTAATATCTGCTTGTTGTGTTCCGTCATGTAAATCATGACCTGCAGGTGCCATTAGATCCTGCTATCAATGGAATGTAGGGTTGGTG
>CM065695.1:55129141-55143204 GCA_017654935.2 Phymorhynchus buccinoides | reverse complement strand
ACTCCCGCCGCTGTGCAATAAATAAGTGAAATGACGTCTTTTGACTTTCGTCTCTGTGTTTTCTGCATGGCGATATGGTGTTTTGCTATGTGTGAAAAGTATTTTTTCCGCACAGAAGGGGGGGGGGGGGGGGGGGGGGGGGGTCAGGCAGGTCATAATTAACACCACATACTGTTGCCACAGTTCTTGACATGATGATATGTTGTACATATTGTGTCATTATTTCACTTTTCAGTAAAGAGGAGTGTCACAGCGCCATGTCAGGTTCATAATTAACACCACATACTGTCACCACAGTTCTTGGCATGATGATATGTTGTACATATTATGTCATCGTTTCAGTAAAGAGCCAGAGGAGTGTCGCAGCGTCATGTCAGGTTCATAATTAACGCCACATACTGTGGTCACAGTTCTTGGCATGATAACATGTACATATTGTGTCATTATCGTTTCAGTAAAGAGGAGTGTCGCAGCATCATGTCAGGTTCATAATTAATGCCACATACTGTGGTCACAGTTCTTGGCATGATAACATGTTGTACATATTGTGTCATTATCGTTTCAGTAAAGAGGAGTGTCGCAGCATCATGTCAGGTTCATAATTAACGCCACATACTGTGGTCACAGTTCTTGGCATGATAACATGTTGTACATATTGTGTCATTATCGTTTCAGTAAAGAGCCAGAGGAGTGTCGCAGCGTCATGTCAGGTTCATAATTAACGCCACATACTGTGGTCACAGTTCTTGGCATGATAACATGTACATATTGTGTCATTATCGTTTCAGTAAAGAGGAGTGTCACAGCGTCATGTCAGGTTCATAATTAATGCCACATACTGTGGTCACAGTTCTTGGCATGATAACATGTTGTACATATTGTGTCATTATCGTTTCAGTAAAGAGGAGTGTCACAGCGTCATGTCAGGTTCATAATTAATGCCACATACTGTGGTCACAGTTCTTGGCATGATAACATGTTGTACATATTGTGTCATTATCGTTTCAGTAAAGAGGAGTGTCACAGCGTCATGTCAGGCTCATCGTTAACCCCTCTGTCAGTGGCCACAGTTCTTGGCATGATGACACGCACTGTCACTGGACTGGGAGAACAACAACAGGTACTGACAAGTCACAACCTTTAAAGGAGATTCAAAAACAAGTAAAATGTCTGCAGAATGATGCAAAGTCGATTTGGATCATAAACTGAGTTTATTGGAACTCCCCAAAAACAAAGGTGATCATGATCAAGCGGATGAGTCACAATTTGCAAAAAAGCACTCATTCACTTCAGCATTGTCTGCTTTTGGTGAAATCATGTTCGCCAGAACTATAGAGCTATGACGTCATCCACAGAATTCCTCAAGATCACTTTGCTTGTTTCAAGCCAACACCTTTCTGTGAGTGACGTCAAACCTAATTCACGATATCGAAGAAAGGACGTTGTGGGTGAGACACAATGGCCGCCTGATTCCAGCTGGTAGATCTGTTTTTTTTTGTGTTAAATTGTGAGTGCTCACTTTATTTTGAAGAATGTGACACAAAATGTAGGTAATAGCGATAGAGTTTGCAGTCTGTGCTTATCGATGTTCTAAAATCATACTGTGGCATTTATCAGAGCATTTTTGCATCCGAATAGAGTGTTTGAATTCCCTTTAACTCTACACGAGAGTGAATGAAAATCTGTTTAACGTCCTCCGGTCTGGAACAGACACATATGGGACACTAGTAGATATGAAGATGGTGGGAATGATCCTGGAGGCAATACCCAGGAAAGTCCCGATTATGTAACAATGCAGTTGTGTAACGCTGCTCGGTACTACAGAGAGTACGCAATAGCATACATGCCTCACGCAATGCCCAGGAAAGTCCAGATTATGTAACAATACAGTTGTGTAGCGCTGCTCGGTACTACAGAGAGTACGCAATAGCATACATGTCTCACGCAATGCCCAGGAAAGTCCAGATTATGTAACAATGCAGTTGTGTAACGCAGCTCGATACTACAGAGAGTACGCAATAGCATACATGTCTCACGCAATGCCAGGAAAGTCCCCATTATGTAACAATACAGTTGTGTAACGCTGCTCAGTACTAGAGTACGCAATAGCATACATGCCTCACGCAATCGTTCAACACTAGGCAGGTTTGCATCTTTTCATAACAATTATGTAACAATGCAGTTGTGTAACGCAGCTCGATATTACAGAGAGTACGCAATAGCATACATGCCTCACACAATGCCCAGGAAAGTCCCCATTATGTAACAATACAGTTGTGTAACGCTGCTCGATACTACAGAGAGTACGCAATAGCATACATGCCTCACGCAATGCCAGGAAAGTCCCCATTATGTAACAATACAGTTGTGTAGCGCTGCTCGATACTACAGAGAGTACGCAATAGCATACATGCCTCGCACAATGCCCAGGAAAGTCCCCATTATGTAACAATGCAGTTGTGTAACGCTGCTCGATATTACAGAGAGTACGCAATAGCATACATGCCTCACGCAATGCCAGGAAAGTCCCCATTATGTAACAATGCAGTTGTGTAGCGCTGCTCGGTACTACAGAGAGTACGCAATAGCATACATGCCTCACGCAATGCCAGGAAAGTCCCCATTATGTAACAATACAGTTGTGTAACGCTGCTTGATACTAGAGTACACAATAGCATACATGCCTCACGCAATGCCCAGGAAAGTCCCCATTATGTAACAATACAGTTGTGTAACGCTGCTTGATACTAGAGTACACAATAGCATACATGCCTCACACAATGCCCAGGAAAGTCCAGATTATGTAACAATACAGTTGTGTAACGCTGCTCGATACTACAGAGAGTACGCAATAGCATACATGCCTCACACAATCGTTCAACACTAGGCAGGTTTGCATCTTTTCATAACAATTATGTAACAATGCAGTTGTGTAACGCTGCTCGATACTACAGAGAGTACGCAATAGCATACATGCCTCACACAATCGTTCAACACTAGGCAGGTTTGCATATTTTCATAAAAAAATTATTTAAAAGAATGCTTAGTGGTACAGTTTTGAAAATTTGTGGCATTATTTATAATAATAAAAGTTCCAAAGTAAAAATTTTATGACTTGCCGATTAATGAAGACAAAGAAGACAAAGAGGGGGGTAGTGACTTGTTTTCATTCATTGCCATCCTTAAAATAGACTAGAAGTCATTTCATTGGTTGAAAACTATTAAGGGACTTAGAGGAACAGTTTTATACCAGTTTGGGTTGCATGGGTTCTCTTGAGTTGTGAAGTGTGGATGTTTAAACAGGATGTATGCTATAGCGTACTCTCGTGTTGAACGGTTGTGAAAGGAAGCAATCAGCCAGTGTTGAATGAGTTAACACTACTTGAAAAAATAAAGAAATGACCACTGAAGGACAAGGTACACAAAAGAAAAAACCGCTGAACTAAACAGGTTGTTTTGTCCTTTTTAAAGACCCCCCACGTCACGTGTCAAAACCACGGGTTTCCCTCTTATAGCTAGTAAGGAATCTTAAGAAATCTTCCTAGCATAAGAGGGAATGGGACACGTGACGTGCGGGGTCTTTAATATGAAAAAAACTCGCTGAACTAAACAGGTTTTGTCCTTTTTAATATGAAAAACCCGCTGAACTAAACAGGTTGTTTTGTCCTTTTTAATATGAAAAAACCCCGCTGAACTAAACAGGTTGTTTTGTCCTTTTTAATATGAAAAACCCGCTGAACTAAACAGGTTGTTTTGTCCTTTTTAATATGAAAAACCCGCTGAACTAAACAGGTTTTTTGTCCTTTTTAATATGAAAAAAAAAAACCGCTGAACTAAACAGGTTGTTTTGTCCTTTTTAATATGAAAAAACCCGCTGAACTAAACAGGTTGTTTTGTCCTTTTTAATATGAAAAAAACTCGCTGAACTAAACAGGTTTTGTCCTTTTTAATATGAAAAACCCGCTGAACTAAACAGGTTGTTTTGTCCTTTTTAATATGAAAAAAACTCGCTGAACTAAACAGGTTTTGTCCTTTTTAATATGAAAAACCCGCTGAACTAAACAGGTTTTGTCCTTTTTAATATGAAAAACCCGCTGAACTAAACAGGTTTTGTCCTTTTTAATATGAAAAACCCGCTGAACTAAACAGGTTGTTTTGTCCTTTTTAATATGAAAAAAAACCACGTTTCAAGGACTATTCTCATTATCAAGTGAAAATAAACTAAAGTAAAGATCAGAGATTCAAAAAGCAAAAAGAAAGGACTGAGCAGATTTCAAAATAAATGGAGGGCTGGTAAAAATAATACAGTGAGCACATACTAACCCTGCATTGTGAGCACATACTGACCCTGCATTGTGAGCACATACTGACCCTGCATTGTGAGCACATACTGACCCTGCATTGTGAGCACATACTGACCCTGCATTGTGAGCACATACTAACCCTGCATTGAACATCAAAACTAACATAGCAACCAAAAACTTCTTGGGACATGCAATGACAAAAAGACAAAGCTGAGTTGGTATTCACTTTGATTAAAACACACACATGCATGCACACACACACATACACACGCGCACACATACACACACACACACACACACAAACACACACACACAAACACACACACATGCATGCACACATTACTCACATGCCCACATACAGGCATACACATATAAACACACACAAGCACACACATTTGCATACATACATGCACAAATACACACCCATATACACACATATCCATGCTCACACATAAAAGCACATCTACACATCAAGGACTAGAGTTGAGTACCGGTTTTTCATATTGGAACCGGTTTTACCGAACCGGTTTTTTTAACCAGTACTCGCATCACTAGTTTCACCTATGTTAGAATATTCACACACACGTACGCACGCGCACACATACACACACAATAAAGAAACGTATGACACTATGACACACACACACTCAACTCAACACTCGGTCAAAGTCAAAGCCATACACCAACACAAACTAGAAACAGCTACTATTGGTTTACAAACACCCAATCTGCGCTGAGAATCAGTGTTGTTTTTCGAAAAGAATGCGTTATTCTAAGGAAAACTTACTTTCAGTTTGCAGTTAAAAAACCTGGTTCACAGCAACTCAAACCGCTTTTTCGAATCGCGAAAGTTTAGCACCGGTTTTTCGGTTCAAACCGGTTTTTCTCCCCCACCCACCTCTATCAAGGACATGGTCTGCTTCCCTCGGACTAAATCATCCTCATAAATTAATCATCACCGTCATCATCACACAATCATTATCATCATCATCATCACCATCATCACCATCACAATCCTCATCACCATCATCACCATCACCATCATCATCACTACCACCACCATCATCATCCCCCAAAGATCTCCAAATAGTGTCAGTAAATCTTGAATTACTGTTTTGAATTCAAGCCAGCTGGTGTTGTAGTTCCAAGCCGTTTGATTAGCCAGGATTCTCGAAATTTCCGATGAACCATGCCTCCCCTGTTTTGCCACACTGCGGCCACAGTAGCATGGGTTAGGGAGTGTCCAGGGCTATTGAAGTGCAGGCCGATTGGGTCTAGTTAACACTAGTTAATGACAATAGAACAAGTATAAATAAATAGCAAGAGCATCATGTGATAGAATGGCAACAAGGTAAACCTAACTAACAGTGCAGAGAGGTGCTTCCATAAGGTGCAGCAAAAACAAGGGGTAGACGTGCAGACAACAGAATGGGAGTGTTGTTTGAGATGTTTCTTTACCCATTCCGCCCTACTGACAAACTGGGAATGTTCATTCAAGTTGAGATTTTTCTTAACTCTTTCCAACCTACGTCCAACACATTTTAGGGCACAGACCTCCACTTACTTTCCTTTTCAATATTAACTATTAATGAGTAAAGGAAAATGTTACTGGTATAAT
This sequence comes from Phymorhynchus buccinoides, assembly GCA_017654935.2. Taxonomy (NCBI): domain Eukaryota; kingdom Metazoa; phylum Mollusca; class Gastropoda; order Neogastropoda; family Raphitomidae; genus Phymorhynchus; species Phymorhynchus buccinoides. The sequence continues at coordinate 55,137,282 of CM065695.1, read as the reverse complement.
TTTGGAGTGTTGTGGGTGTTTTTTTGTAATATAAATAAATCTTATAGCTCTCTCTGATCATGCTTCATGTTGCAGAAGACTGATATTAAAAGTTGTGTGTGTTGTTTCTTGAAAGTTTATTTGATTTTGATTTTTGATACGTGTAGAATACATTAATATGAAACGCAATGTGAATACACACAAAAAATGAAATGCATAAAGAAATGCCTCATGCAGAAATTTGATAGAGTGAAAATCCTTCAACTGGGTGAAAATTGTTTACGGTACTTCATTTTGCCATTGCTCAAAATCATGGGATATGTCATGACACGGGGTTTACTGTGCCGCACAATGACACCAGTGATGAAGATCATGTCATGACACGGGGTTTACTGTGCAGCACAATGACACTAGTGATGAAGATCATGTTATGACAGTGATGAAGATCATGTTTGACATGGGGTGTTCTGTTTACTGTGCAGCACAATGACACTAGTGATGAAGATCATGTCATGACACGGGGTTTACTGTGCAGCACAATGACACTAGTGATGAAGATCATGTTTGATGACACGACACTGTTTACTGTGCAGCACAATGACACTAGTGATGAAGATCATGTCATGTCATGACACAGGCAGTTTACTGTGCAGCACACAATGACACTAGTGATGAAGATCATGTCATGACACGGGGTTTACTGTGCAGCACAATGACACTAGTGATGAAGATCATGTTTGACATGGGTTTACTGTGCAGCACAATGACACTAGTGATGAAGATCATGTTTGACATGGGCTGTTCTGTGCAGCACAATGATACTAGTGATGAAGATAATGTTTGACATGGGCTGTTCTGTGCAGCACAATGGGCTGTTCTGTGCAGCACAATGATACTAGTGATGAAGATAATGTTTGACATGGGCTGTTCTGTGCAGCACAATGATACTAGTGATGAAGATAATGTCTGACATGGGCTGTTCTGTGCAGCACAATGATACTAGTGATGAAGATAATGTCATGACATGGGCTGTTCTGTGCAGCACAATGACACTAGTGATGAAGATCATGTTTGACATGGGCTGTTCTGTGCAGCACAATGATACTAGTGATGAAGATAATGTTTGACATGGGCTGTTCTGTGCAGCACAATGACACTAGTGATGAAGATAATGTTTGACATGGGCTGTTCTGTGCAGCACAATGATACTAGTGATGAAGATAATGTTTGACATGGGCTGTTCTGTGCAGCACAATGATACTAGTGATGAAGATAATGTTTGACATGGGCTGTTCTGTGCAGCACAATGATACTAGTGATGAAGATAATGTTTGACATGGGCTGTTCTGTGCAGCACAATGATACTAGTGATGAAGATAATGTTTGACATGGGCTGTTCTGTGCAGCACAATGATACTAGTGATGAAGATAATGTTTGACATGGGCTGTTCTGTGCAGCACAATGATACTAGTGATGAAGATAATGTTTGACATGGGCTGTTCTGTGCAGCACAATATACTAGTGATGAAGATAATGTCTGACATGGGCTGTTCTGTGCAGCACAATGATACTAGTGATGAAGATAATGTTTGACATGGGCTGTTCTGTGCAGCACAATGATACTAGTGATGAAGATAATGTTTGACATGGGCTGTTCTGTGCAGCACAATGATACTAGTGATGAAGATAATGTTTGACATGGGCTGTTCTGTGCAGCACAATGATACTAGTGATGAAGATAATGTTTGACATGGGCTGTTCTGTGCAGCACAATGATACTAGTGATGAAGATAATGTTTGACATGGGCTGTTCTGTGCAATGACTAGTGATGATGAAGATAGATAATGTTTGACATGGGCTACTAGTGATGAAGATAATGTTTGACATGGGCTGTTCTGTGCAGCACAATGATACTAGTGATGAAGATAATGTTTGACATGGGCTGTTCTGTGCAGCACAATGATACTAGTGATGAAGATAATGTTTGACATGGGCTGTTCTGTGCAGCACAATGATACTAGTGATGAAGATAATGTTTGACATGGGCTGTTCTGTGCAGCACAATGATACTAGTGATGAAGATAATGTTTGACATGGGCTGTTCTGTGCAGCACAATGATACTAGTGATGAAGATAATGTTTGACATGGGCTGTTCTGTGCAGCACAATGATACTAGTGATGAAGATAATGTTTGACATGGGCTGTTCTGTGCAGCACAATGATACTAGTGATGAAGATAATGTTTGACATGGGCTGTTCTATGTGTGCAGCACAATATACTAGATGAAGATAATGTTTGACATGGGCTGTTCTGTGCAGCACAATGATACTAGTGATGAAGATAATGTTTGACATGGGCTGTTCTGTGCAGCACAATGATACTAGTGATGAAGATAATGTTTGACATGGGCTGTTCTGTGCAGCACAATACTAGTGATGAAGATAATGTCTGACATGGGCTGTTCTGTGCAGCACAATGATACTAGTGATGAAGATAATGTTTGACATGGGCTGTTCTGTGCAGCACAATGATACTAGTGATGAAGATAATGTTTGACATGGGCTGTTCTGTGCAGCACAATGATACTAGTGATGAAGATAATGTTTGACATGGGCTGTTCTGTGCAGCACAATGATACTAGTGATGAAGATAATGTTTGACATGGGCTGTTCTGTGCAGCACAATGATACTAGTGATGAAGATCATGTTTGACATGGGCTGTTCTGTGCAGCACAATGATACTAGTGATGAAGATAATGTTTGACATGGGCTGTTCTGTGCAGCACAATGATACTAGTGATGAAGATCACAATGATATGTTTGACATGGGCTGTTCTGTGCAGCACAATGATACTAGTGATGAAGATAATGTTTGACATGGGCTGTTCTGTGCAGCACAATGATACTAGTGATGAAGATAACAATGATACTATGTTTGACATGGGCTGTTCTGTGCAGCACAATGATACTAGTGATGAGATAATGTTTGACATGGGCTGTTCTGTGCAGCACAATGATACTAGAGAAGATGAAGTTTGAGATGGGCTGTTCTGTGCAGCACAATATTAGTTGAAGATGTTTGACATGGGCTGTTCTGTGCAGCACAATACTAGTGATGAAGATAATGTTTGACATGGGCTGTTCTGTGCAGCACAATGATACTAGTGATGAAGATAATGTTGGACATGGGCTGTTCTGTGCAGCACAATGATACTAGTGATGAAGATAATGTTGGACATGGGCTGTTCTGTGCAGCACAATGATACTAGTGATGCATAGGAGGACAAGTGTCAATGTTGTGAATGTACAGTCCAGTGCATGTTGATTTATATTAAGCAGTGCATGTTGTGCGCAGTCGAGTTGAGGTTGATATATATTTTCTTTCCTTTTTCTTTCTCTCCCCTTTAGTCGAGTGGCGGCTGGGGCGAGAAAGCAGAGACCCCTGGTGTCAGCACCTGGCATGTGGAGAACTTCATTAACGTCACCAGAGACATGGTGAGTAATTCATGCAAATGTATGATAATTAGATGGTAATGCATACCTGCCAACCCTCCCGGTCTTCCCGGAATTCACGTGAAACTCCCGGATTTCGAAATTTCCAGCTTAGATGACCTCAGAAACGAGTGTTATGAAACCCAAAAAATGAAACTGGGTTTCAGGAAGCTTCGCGGAGCAGAGTTCGTACCTGTCTCACGCCGCCATTGAAGTAACCTCGCCACGATGCCGAAGGCAAAGGAGAAGACGAAGAAATGGAAGACCGTCTTTTCAGACGAATACAAAAAATTTGACTTCATCGACAGCTGGTAAACTTTAACTTAGAATGACTTCAGTGAGCCTCCTGGGGGCTAGTTTTCACATTTAAAAGAAAAATGTTTCTGAGCTTCAGGGGGCGCAGCCCCCTGACCCCCACTCTGGGAGGGGGGATACACTCCCCTCCAGGATTTTGTTTGGGAAAAGTTGGCAGCTATAGTAATGTATGCAGACCCCTGGTGTCAGCACCTGGCATGTGTAATTCATAGAAATTAATGATAATTAGATTATTATGCATGCAGTTAGACCCCCTGGCATTACTACTTGGAACATATAGAACTTCATCCTGAGACATTGTGTGTAGTTGCTAGCCAGATGTTCATTACTGTCTAATCATGTGTGTGTGTGTTTTTATGTGAACTCCGGTGTTTTTATTCTGCATTTAATTGTTTGAAATATCAGATTGTTGATGGCGAAGGATAAGTTATGTTTTTCCTCTCTCACCCCCCTCCCCCTCTCTCACTTTCTCCCTCTCCCTCTCTCTCCCTGGATTTGAAGTGGTCAGCTCCAAGAAATGCCTGACTGATTAACCCTAAGTTAACCCTTTGTGTGCCGTGTGCAGGCCCCGTCTCTGGACTGGAAGGAGGTGGTGGGCCATCTGGACCACCCTGGATTCCTGGTCAGCTCCAAGAAAAGCCTGACTGATTAACCCAAAGTTAACCCTTTGTGTGCCGTGTGCAGGCCCCGTCTCTGGACTGGAAGGAGGTGGTGGGCCATCTGGACCACCCTGGATTCCTGGTCAGCTCCAAGAAATGCCTGACTGATTAACCCTAAGTTAACCCTTTGTGTGCCCTGTGCAGGCCCCGTCTCTGGACTGGAAGGAGGTGGTGGGCCATCTGGACCACCCTGGATTCCTGGTCAGCTCCAAGAAAGGCCTGAGGCTGTTGGTGGAGTCCATGATGAGGGGGCTGAACGGGCACGCCTTCCCTGTCAGCATGGTCCTCAAGCCTTGGAACAACACAGAGGGACAGGTATGTATCATGTTTATTTAGGTATAGATTGTGTGGTATTGTAAAGGCCTGAGGCTGCTGGTGGAGTCCATGATGAGGGGGCTGAACGGGCACGCCTTCCCTGTCAGCATGGTCCTCAAGCCTTGGAACAACACAGAGGGACAGGTATGTATCATGTTTATTTAGGTATAGATTGTGTGGTATTGTAAAGGCCTGAGGCTGCTGGTGGAGTCCATGATGAGGGGGCTGAACGGGCACGCCTTCCCTGTCAGCATGGTCCTCAAGCCTTGGAACAACACAGAGGGACAGGTATGTATCATGTTTATTTAGGTATAGATTGTGTGGTATTGTAAAGGCCTGAGGCTGCTGGTGGAGTCCATGATGAGGGGGCTGAACGGGCACGCCTTCCCTGTCAGCATGGTCCTCAAGCCTTGGAACAACACAGAGGGACAGGTATGTATCATGTTTATTTAGGTATAGATTGTGTGGTATTGTAAAGGCCTGAGGCTGCTGGTGGAGTCCATGATGAGGGGGCTGAACGGGCACGCCTTCCCTGTCAGCATGGTCCTCAAGCCTTGGAACAACACAGAGGGACAGGTATGTATCATGTTTATTTAGGTATAGATTGTGTGGTATTGTAAAGGCCTGAGGCTGCTGGTGGAGTCCATGATGAGGGGGCTGAACGGGCACGCCTTCCCTGTCAGCATGGTCCTCAAGCCTTGGAACAACACAGAGGGACAGGTATTGGTGTATTCTAGATGATTGTATTGTGTTGTGTGGTATTATATATGTATTTTAGGCTCCACATTTGAAGCCGCATCTGCCATCCATTCCTACCACTCGCCCATAAGTATGCCTAGGTCCAGTGAGTCATACCTATTTGCAAGCCTATTTGTAGTCCCCTTGTTCTACAATAGATTACTACTGTGTATGTCCTTGACTAAATTGTCTGTGTAGAGATGGTGTAGGTACTATTATTGCTGCATTTTTAAGCGTTATTCTTGCCTCGTTTTTCAACTGATTATGTCTTGATTTAAAATGTATTTTTAAAATGCGTTCTGCTTTTACTGGAGTATTTGTTCGTATTCGTCCAGTTTGTTAATTACAATATTGCAGTGTTATTAGTTATTAGTTTATCTTTCTTTAATTGTTGTTGATAATATCAGTTATTGGGATTTGCGAGTGTGATATTGTTTTTATCCTATCTCAAGTGGCTTGCTGTTTATCACACGAGGTCGGAGACCGAGGGTGATAAACAGCAAGCCACGAGAGATAGGATAAAAACAATATCATACTCGCAAATCCTAATAACGGATATATACCGATATTTTACCTCTTTCAGATGATAATCAAACACGCAACGAAGAAGCGAGACGACCATGCATGCAGATCTAAAATAATACTAACCACTTCACCGTAGCAAGAAAATCCCACTCATCCACAAATAATATAGTTCTCCAAGTTAGAAAGTCGTGAGCTATTTTGATCTTGCACATTGATACATTATGAAAGGAAACTGATTATTAATCGAAACATGAACCTACTGGAATTTGCTGTGTAAAAAAATAGCCTTTACAATGACATATTCGTTTTACACTGCAACCACAGGCCATAGTTATTGTCATTTCGCCAATGACGAACTTTCAATGATGACGTAATTTCAGTGATTGCGTAAGTCCACTAAGATGACGTTTTTTTGGTGTCCTGCTCAGAAGGCGCTATTTGCAGTGACACTAACTTGAATATGTGGTTGTCAGCCGCTAATTTTATCATTTGCAATTTCACTAAAATTACTCTTCACAATATTTTTTTCAATGTAAAATGTTCATCATAAACAACCTTTTGCATTTATCGGGTTAAGGCATAGGGTTAGGAGTATGTTTGGGCTTTTTGTTTTACTAAACATCACTTGATGCAAATAAAGAAAATATGGCTTGAGTACTGCAGATAGTCGCATGCGAGTGTACCTTGATGTGATAATGATAATGATATGTCAAGATAAATAACTGTGACGTCAAGTTTCTAATAGCAACGGTGTATTCTTACACGCGTTTACACTAAGCCTATGGGCTAATATACGCAAATGATATGTCAAGATATTGTTTTATATCACAAGCTGCCAGGCCTCTTAGCACTACTTGAAGATCGGTATATATCTGTTTATTGTTTGTTTTTCTTATGTGCACCTGGCTGCGATTTCTCTGTTATGAGATAATAAAGATGATTTGATTCGATTTGATTTGATACCTGAAAGTGTTGGACTCAATTCACCATCAAGGTCTCCGTCTTTGTCTTGGTGCCTTCCGCACCACACCTGTATATAGTCTGTACGCTGAAGCAGGCGAACCATCTCTTACTCACCGCAGACTCAAGCTTTCTCTAAACTACTATTTACAACTGTACTCGGAACCAGAAAACCCGGCTTACGACTGTGTGATGAACCCACCTTTCCAGAAGAAATATGAAGATAATCCTTCCAGTATTCCACCTCTGGGCATTCGCATCCTTCCTCATCTGGAAGAGGCGGATATTGACGCTGGTGTCATATGTGATGAATCCAAATTTTCTGATCAGCCACCCTGGACTCTGTGTACTCCAGACATCAGATTTGACCTCACTACTCTTCGGAAAAATTCCTCCAGTTGAGATGTGTTCTAAGAATCCCAATCATCAAACGATTTTCACAGACGGTTCCAAATCTGACGAAGGTGTTGCTTCTGCTGCGTTTATTCCATCATCGCGCCAAAGTTCTTCAAAGCATATTCCAACGGAAAGTTCTGTGTATACTGCCGAGCTGACTGATCTTGTCATCGCTCTTAAGCTCTTTCAGCCTTAGAGTTAGAGGCTATCGCCGTAAAAAAAACTTGAAGCATCCAGAACTGATAAAATTCGTCAAATTGTTTACGCTTCTGAAATCCAAAGGTTATGACGTCATCTTGGCCTGGGTCCTTGGTCATGTCGGTATTCGAGGGAATGAGGAGGCGGACCGTCTGGCCAAGGATGCTGTAAGAGACCCTCCTGTGCGGGCGTACGTTCCGTCCTCCGACATGAGATGTGGAGTTTCTAATTATATAAAAAATCTCGGGCAAGATGAGTGGAACCTTCAATAAGATAACAAACTGTACAACATTCGTCCAGACCTTAGAGAATATCTTCCTTCGGCTGCTGGCGGCCGGAAGGAAGAAACAGTTTTATGTAGACTACACACTGGACACAAATACTACACGCATTCCTTTTTACTGAAAGGAGAGGACCCGCCTAACTGTGTAGCTTGCAATTCTCCCATTTCCATTCCTCATGTCCTTTTGGACTGCTGGGATTTATACGACATTAGAAGGAAACACTACTCTGCGGAGTCAATGAAGGTTTTGTTCCGTGACGTTTCCGCCTGACACGAT
>CM065695.1:55109141-55124141 GCA_017654935.2 Phymorhynchus buccinoides | reverse complement strand
GAGACACTGAAGCCATTAAACTCCCCATGAACAAATGTCCTGATGTCCTAGTGCTGGCCTTACTGCAAACTACAGTGAGTATTGTAGTATATAAGAATGAGAGACGCTGAAGCCATTAAACTCCCCATGAACAAATGTCCTGATGTCCTAGTGCTGGCCTTACTGCAAACTACAGTGAGTATTGTAGTATATCAGAATGTGAGACGCTGCAGCCATTAAACTCCCCATGAACAAATGTCCTGATGTCCTAGTGCTGGCCTTACTGCAAAGTACAGTGAGTATTGTAGTATATAAGAATGAGACACTGAAGCCATTAAACTCCCCATGAACAAATGTCCTGATGTCCTAGTGCTGGCCTTACTGCAAACTACAGTGAGTATTGTAGTATATAAGAATGAGACACTGAAGCCATTAAGCTCCCCATGAACAAATGTCCTGATGTCCTAGTGCTGGCCTTACTGCAAACTACAGTGAGTATTGTAGTATATCAGAATGTGAGACGCTGCAGCCATTAAACTCCCCATGAACAAATGTCCTGATGTCCTAGTGCTGGCCTTACTGCAAACTACAGTGAGTATTGTAGTATATAAGAATGAGACACTGAAGCCATTAAACTCCCCATGAACAAATGTCCTGATGTCCTAGTGCTGGCCTTACTGCAAACTACAGTGAGTATTGTAGTATATAAGAATGAGAGACGCTGCAGCCATTAAACTCCCCATGAACAAATGTCCTGATGTCCTAGTGCTGGCCTTACTGCAAACTACAGTGAGTATTGTAGTATATAAGAATGAGAGACGCTGCAGCCATTAAACTCCCCATGAACAAATGTCCTGATGTCCTAGTGCTGGCCTTACTGCAAACTACAGTGAGTATTGTAGTATATAAGAATGAGACGCTGAAGCCATTAAACTCCCCATGAACAAATGTCCTGATGTCCTAGTGCTGGCCTTACTGCAAACTACAGTGAGTATTGTAGTATATAAGAATGAGAGACGCTGAAGCCATTAAACTCCCCATGAACAAATGTCCTGATGTCCTAGTGCTGGCCTTACTGCAAACTACAGTGAGTATTGTAGTATATAAGAATGAGACACTGAAGCCATTAAACTCCCCATGAACAAATGTCCTGATGTCCTAGTGCTGGCCTTACTGCAAAGTACAGTGAGTATTGTAGTATATAAGAATGAGACACTGAAGCCATTAAACTCCCCATGAACAAATGTCCTGATGTCCTAGTGCTGGCCTTACTGCAAACTACATTGTAGTATTGTAGTATATAAGAATGAGACACTGAAGCCATTAAACTCCCCATGACAGACCTGCCTACCCCTACGGATTTTTCGTAGTTGCTACGGAATTTGACTATAAACTACGGAACTATGGTTAATAACCAAATTCTACGATTTTCTGTTACCGCAAAGTACGTTTTCTAGCATGGTTCGTTTGAGGTCCGCTTGCCTCTATATAGGTTCGTCTGAAGTTCGTATAGGCGCGCGGCAAGTAGGGCTCTCGCGCATGCGCCGTCCGACATTAGCGTGAACAAAATGGCGGCGAGAGAAAGCCTTCAGTTCGGGTGACAGTGATTCAGTTTGCGAAGTTATTTAATGGAAAAAAATATCAAGAAAGATGGAAGAAGAAGTGAATCAATATCTTCTCAAGCACACCGTCCGTGCACAATACACAGAAAGTTTTCTGTAGTGCGGATAGGCAGAACGCGAGATCGCTTGCACCGTGTGCCGATGTGATTTCTCAAGTTCGGGGCCACGGGGGACTCGATTGACAGCGGCATGTTGAATCAAACAACATGCATCGCAATCGGTGTTAGCTGCACTGAAAAACACCCAGAACATAACAAATTTCTTCGCTACAAACAATTAAACCGAGCTGGGTGTCAAAGATTTGACTCGGGCAGAGACGATGCTTGTTGAACTGTTGAAGTGTCGATCACTCGCACATTCGGCCAGACACACGGAGGTATTCGAAGTGAAACTAAAGTAGGCCAGGATGTTTTCCATATTCTCTCTCTCTCGCTCTAAATCTCCCTCTCTCTCTCTCTCTCTCTCTCTCTCCTCTCTTCTCTCTCTCTCTCTCTCTCTCTCTCTCAAATCTCTCTCTCTAGTCTGTTTTTGCATTGTTCTTTTGTTTGTTGCTGTTGTATTATTTTGATATTCATGACTGTCTCTCCTTATAGATCAAATATCATTTATTGTTGTACCCCCTCCCTACCTTCCCTCTCTGTGTTTCTCTTTCTCTTTGATCTAGCATATCCCCCCCCCCCACCCCCACCCATTTTCTGGGTTTTTTTCTATCCCGCATCACTTAGGTGTGTGTGATACTACTGATCAGTTGCACATAGATCACACATTTTTTGAATAAAAATAAATTAAACAATGCATTCATACTGATGCATACTTTAAATATAAATATGTTTTTCTATTTTATTCTTGTTTCTCTGACCAGACCTGACAGAAATAATGCCATAAAAATCAAATTGCTGCATTGGTGCACTTATACCGCGAAGAAGGATCCCAGGGAGAACACACAGACCGACATCACACAAGTGACACCACCACAACAGTGTGACAACACATGCCAATGAACGACATGCACACAGTGACACAGACAGAACACACCATACACAGTGACACACACACACAGCTGACACACACATGCAATGGAACGACATGCAACACAGTTACTAAAGAGACACACAGAACAGTGATACACACAATAGCACACAAGAATTGGGTCAGTAAAAAAAATTTAACTATAATTCATATCAGTGTCTTAATGCATGCAAAGCCGAAATGTTATGGTCATGCTTTGTAATATGAAAGTGATTCGCGCCCGGGCGCGGTAAATGACTACTGAAAAACCTCTCAAAACTACTGAAATTGAACACCTTTCTGAGTGTAAAACTACTGACAAGCATTTTAGGGGGTTAAGCAGCTTGCGAACAAATGACTGATTGTCCTAGTCAGACCTGCCAACCCATGCCGATTTTGCGTATTTTGTACGCAGATTACTCTGAACATACGACCAGTACGTCGGGTTGAATAAAAAATACGACATAAACAGATCTAGTGAACATTTTTTTTTTATGCAGCTAAATGATCAAAATCGGCGCGATTAGCGTACAGCCGAAGTGCTGGAGTTGAGCACAATGCGCCAAATCTTGCGCGCGCCGAGAAGTGTGCGCGCCATGTTGTTTCATAAATCCGTTTTACATGCACGAAGCGAAGCCGCTCAAGAGTCGAAAAAGAATAGATCGAGACCCAACCTAAACGAAGGCGAAGCCAAGGAAGCCCAACCAGTAGCCCAGAGCAAGATCACAAAAATTCTTCAGCGATATACAACAATCCTGGAATTAGAAAGTCGACCTGGGAATCACTACACGCCTACTCGATCTACTGTTGTAAAGTGGACTTCTCCATGCCAGTTACTGGAAAGTTCGATATTGTAGCAGGCACTCTGCGGCAGGGAAAAGTCACCAAGACTGCAAAAAAATGAAGAAAAGCTGCAGCAGGCTCAGTGTGTAATTAAGAAGCATTTATGCCGAAGTAAGACTGTGTATGCCGGGGGGAAAAAGGACACAGTTTAGTGCTATTTATTGGTACAGCAACAATACAAGGTCAGTTCCAGGCAAGTTAAATCCCTACATACTTGCATATTAGAGTTATCCTCAGCGCAGTACTCCTTTTTTCCCCCAAAATACAACAATTCTGATGGAAAAAAGTACTCCAACTCGAAACACTCAGGGTGTGGCAGGTCTGCCTAGTGCTCAGGCTGACCGTACTGCCAACTCAGTGATATTGTGAGGTATATAATACACTGTTTTTACCTACGATCTTTGTGCTTAATTTATTACGTTTTGAGAAATTGATTTACCACTATTACAGTCAGCAACAAAAAAATGGCATTCCGCTGAACGGCGTGCGACAGAGAGAGAAGAAGACATCAAAAGAAGGCATGGCCAGCGTTTGAGCCGCACTCGCTACTGGTATCGTGCTGCTATCATAAGAGTATCATATCGTTTCTCATGAGTGATCGTACCCTGAATGAATACTTCCGGTTTATGTCTTGCTGAGTCTAACGATCGCACAAGCAGTATGTTTCATTCTGAGTTTTCGTTTCTTCTTTTTTTCTTCTTATTTTGCCCTTCAGTCTGTCCACAGGATATATCCCGAACCGCTGACCGCAAATAGCTTCATTTTTTATGTGTGGCATGGGTGTCACCATGAGAGGAACGCATACCATTGCCCGCGCATAAATTAATCGACTCATGACTTTGACCTAGGCGATAACCGACCTTGAAAACCGAAAATCTTTAAGGGGCCATACTTCCAGCACAGTTGGTCTTAGTCTTCAATTGCATGCACAGTACACTTAGGTATGGCCGTTCTGATGATGGCCATACGACATCAAGGTCAAGGTCAAGTCCAGGATGATCGGTAGGACACTTGACAAGTAGGAGTAGGGGTCGCAAATTGAGTGTTTGATAGCCATATTTATCAACATGTGTACTCAGAGAAGCGCTTCAGATATGTGTGGTAATGTATGACCTACAATAGAAAACATCCAGAGCATAAATTATCGCCATTGCTGACCTTGACCTTGATCCTCTCCTAGCCTTGTGACGAGTTGAAAACCAAAACTTCTGCCTTCTTTGCGCTACTAATATTATTACAAGCTGTATTCATAACGTAGAGACCAAAATCCCTTCGAAATTTTGTGTCCGGATGTGAAACACGAAGAGTATAGTCACCACATTCGTTTCATAAATACCCTCGGAATAAACTACAAATGCACGTAGTCCTACATCTAGCGGCCTGGACATGTTTACGTTTTTCTTCAACCTCCTTTATCTCTGTCGAAAATACTGTATAGAATCGTCCAAATTTTGTGTCGTGTGTTTATACAAAGTAGCTACAACACATTGCATTACTTAAAAGTTATGCCACTGTGGGATTTCAGTCACAGAGTCGAGGAGGAAATGTCCTGAGTTAAGGGTGTCCACCCCAATATTAGGGTGATACACCCACTAAATTAAGGGTGTGCATCGCGGTAAAGGAGGTCTCCATACTAAAAGATAAAAGACCACCATAGCACAAAAGCCCACGTGTGGCTTTAAAATGTCGACTGAGTGGCACACAGGTCTCAGTGTTAAGGCGTGTGCACCCCACCAATTAATGGCGGTAAGCAGAGGCTGAAGAGGAATACAAATGAGCGAACAGATTTTATTGATCCATTCGAAGATCTTTCCAGCAGAATTTTAGTGGTAGAGATCTTAAATTAGGGCTTGAAATGAGTCAGTTAGATTAGATATCACTGGCGCAGGTACTGATGATCGTGACGAAATTTGAACTTTTTCAACGAGGAAAATGAAGTGAATGAATTATGATCCGCAGATTGTTGGACCGGGAGTTGCGAATCTTGGCGGCCTGGCCGCAGTGAATTCTCTACAGGTTTTTGCGATACGCGAACAGTACAGGTATTATTGCCTTTTTTTTTCTGCTTGTTTTATACTAAATCGACACAAAGAATTAATGACTGAAGGTACTAATAAAGCTTTCTGACGAAGAGTTGAGCAACAACTATCATCACGAAAATCGACAGCGCCCCGATGTTCGCTGGAAACCAATGTGCTCGGTTACAGCTAACACAACAAGGACTTGACTTCGATTAGGTATACCTTTATTTTAAACAAAATTACCCGGCTAATTCCAAAGCTGGATGCCAGTGTCTAAATGTCTTTGGATTGATTATTCGTTTATTATTTGCACACCGTTCCATCCATCGATCCAAGTTAAAGGCACAAAAAATAGTCATCGGAGAGTGTTGCATTTATTAAAAATCTTCAACACAACCTAGTACAGTTGACATTATTTTTTATTATCAATAATGGAAATCACACACAGGGCTTGTACAAATCACCATTCATGCCAACCCATTTGTATAGGCTTATCTTATTGATTATTTGTTATTATTAATCAATGATTTGATCAGGGCAGGGGGTCCCGCGGGTTGTTGAAAATCTAGTTTCCTTTTTTTTTTCTGTTTTTGTTGGTCAAAATCCCACCCCTGAACCTTTGTTCTGGTAATAAAATTAGGCAGCAGATTATAACCTCCCCTGGCGGGCTCCACAAGCATGGTGGGGGGGGGGGGGGGGGGATTACGGAGAGGAGCCAGCAGCCTCCTAAAGTCCAACAACATAGCCTCGTCATAGAGGCGAGCAAACGCTTATGCTTGGCATTAAAGCGATAGGGCCCTCCCGTGGGGAGGTAGATGGTGTGGGGTGCTTTATGCAGAAATATGTCCTACCTCTTCTGGAAGTCCATGTAGTAACTTCCCACTACTCTATATCCACTCTCTTTGACATCTGCCTTTTCCTCTTCTTTGTGCTTTCTGGCGTCTCTACTTCTTTCTCACGCATTTATGGTCCATTTCCTGCATTTTTTCTATTAAAACCCTTCCATACGTTGTTACCTACTTTTAGCAAATCTATATACATCGCAGTTTTTTATATTGTACACTGGCTTCACGCGTGAGACGTTCGCACTGAGGGGCACCTGTTAGTTCCGATTCTGGAAAAAAGTTTTACGCCCTCTTTGGCCTTTCTGGCCATAGTATGGGGCAACCATGCATTCTGCACAGTGGTCATTTTGCATATAGCCTTTTTATGCTAACTTTGTAGACTATAATAGTATGTATTTGTATCCTTTTTTACGTTTTAACCTGGATCCGATAAATGAGAGTAGCTGTGGAATGCACATTTCCAGCACTGTCTGGACTTATGTGCCTATAGGGAAAATGATGGACGCTGATATGTTATGAATTGTACTACATTTTTGTTATTCTAGGATTTAGCTAAGTTGTTAAGATGCATGGATTCTGTGTGTTTGCTATGTCAGTAGGTCGAACTTACTTTAGGCGGTGACAGTCCTGAGAAAACCTAGCTGTGATTGGACTATAACATTACGCAACTAACTTAACTCTGCTCCGTGGTAATAAACATTATGCAGGGTAACTAAACCTCTGTTCCACAGTAATAAATATCCAGCGGTATTATAACTTTGTTCGTATAAATAACATCCGGCAGGATAATAGATACTCTGAATCTCCTTAATAAGAATCACCGCACAGGATTATGGACCTTTGTTCCAGTAATAACATCCGTAGGATAATAATAACCTCTGTTCCAGTAATAAAATCGGGCAGGATGTAACTGAACCTCTGCTCGCGAATAAACATCCGGCAGGATAATATAAGATACCTTGCATCCAGTAATAAACATCCGGCGAGATATGACCTCTGTTCGCCGGATATCCGAGCAGGATATAACTCTGTTCATCATAAACATGCGGCATGCTAATGATCTATCGGTCTACAATGACCTTTATTTTCAAACAAAAAGAAAAGCAATAACAACAAGTCCATACTAAAGAAGTCAACAAACAAGCACAAAGCTTATCGACGTGCTCAGTAAGCACCTAATTATCTCTGGTTCCGGAGTAAGACGACAGGATATTAACAGTGGTACTTGCTCTTGGCAGACGTCGGCCACACCAGATGATCACTTTAAATGTTGCAGATTTCGAGAGCAACTAAGCTCAACTAAGTAGGTGGATTTCATTTTGTTTCATCAGAAGCAAACACAATAAACATTCTTTCTAATTTCATTTAGGCTCCGGAAACCTCCCTCTCAGTTTGCATCAGGGTTTGCACAAGGCAAACATTTTAAGGAGTTTCTTAAAAATTTTGTTGTGCCAATTTTTCAATTAAGTCCAGAATACTAAGATGACAAGTTACACTCACCAAAGTGGGATGGTTTCATCTGACACTGACACTTGACATGTGCATTGAATCAATGCGCGGCCTTGCAGCAATTAGTAAGGAGCATGAAAAACCCAAGTAGTGAATATAATAAGGGAAAAATGCCTAGTAGCACAATACCTCGATAGCTTGGCGAGGGGGTTCATAATCATATACCACTGAGAAATATTTTTTGTAAATCGGAAAAAAAATAGTTGACCTGCTTGTCAGATGCTTGTAAAAACGCAAAGCAACACAAACACAAAACATAGTAAATTTCATCAAACGGAAGGCTTTTGGACACATTTGATGGTTATTTGTGTTAAAGTCACAGGGTCATTTGCCGTCATGATGATAATCACACTCTGTATAATTAGCACAAAACTGATTATAAAATGAGTTTGATAGAGCAGACGAGATATACACTCAAAGTTGGACCAACACCATTCCATAGCAGAGAGACGGTGGGACTAAAGAGTATTCACACAGGCAACACGACACAAACATCATCGTCAACCACAATTGTCGTAAAACACATTCATTCGAGCAATTGGCAGCCAAGAGACGGTACAAAATCAACAGTGCGAAACCGGATGTAAAATAACAGACAACCGTAGCTACGGCATGTCTCCTCGCACAAAACACCAGCGCAAACGCAGGTTATATGCGCTATGAATGCAGCATATCGTAGACCAAACAACAGAGTTGTGGAACACCGGATTAACGATAAAGACAATACTGCTAAGGCACTGGTTCTCCGCGCACAGATACAAGCCAACGCCAAAACGCCGGTTATATGTGCTCATGTAATGCCCACAAGATCCGTAACACACATCAACAGCGTGGAACAACAGAGAAGAGTAAAATAAAGACAAACTCGTTGCTAAGGCACTGGTCTCCTCGCACAGAACAGCAGCCGCAAAACGCCGGTCATCTGTGATAGCCTATGAGTGCCAAATTGTGTCAATAGTCCCTGATAGAATGAAAGGGACAGGTTACAACTGAAATGCCAGGTACGTCCATCCAGAATACTGGCTACTCAGCTCCTGACAGAAGCGGGCGGTCTGGCGCCAAAACGCTCCTGATACTCACTGTCTTTACCACTAAGGACGTCACTAACCGAATAATAAATTAGGGCCAATTGAGTCTTTGGTGAAGTGGTGTGTGAAAGACTAAAGTGTGGCCTATATTTCTTTAACAAGCCCCCGGAACACGCTGGAAGCAGGAGCTGATCTCCAGCCTGATAGCTGTAGTTCTAAAGTCATCAATTCTTGCCGCTATCTGCATACGCCTGGCATAACCAGGTACTGTTTTTATTATCATATTATCATCATTATTACAGTAACATCATTTTTGTTATAGTGTTTTATACTGACTGCTGATGCTTCGCTAACAGTCATCCCAATTCCGCCGCTTCTGCACTACGCCGGGCATAACCAGTACTGTTATTCCTACTATCATTATTATTATCACTATCAGTGTATGCTGATAGCTGTGGTCTAAACATTCATCCCAATTCTGCGCTACTTCTGACCAGACCGTTATTATCATTATTATTATCATCACTATCAGTGTTATATGATATCCGTGTTCTTAACACTACATCCCAATTTGCTGCTATTCTGCCAGGATCTGTCTTATCATTATTATCACATCATCACTATCAGTGTTATACTGACTAGCTGTGTTCCTTAAAAGTCATCCCCATTCTACCGACTAGATTCTAGCACTATGCTGGCATAACCAGGTACTGTTAGTAATACTGTTACTGATACTAGAGCTCTATGTATCAGCTATTTGTACTGTCTCGCATGCGATTATTGCAATTCACTTAATTGTAGGCTGTCTCGATCCCTCCTCAACAACCTTCAGAAAGTTTAAAAACATGCAGAGCTCGGTTAATCCTTTAAAGTCCCTCGTACAGACCCACACAAACCCCCACCATCATGATAGCTTCACTGGCTTACAGTCGAGCAAGAAAAAGTATAAATTGCTTGCCTCTGTGTGCAATGCTGTCCTTTCATCTAGTCATGCTTACCCTCTGATCTCGTTCAGCCTGTACTCACCCTCCAGGTCTCTCCATTCCTCTGCTGACAAACTTATCCTTTCTATTCCGTGACAAACACTAAGACATATGGTGACGTTCATTTTTCTTTAGCAGCCCCTTCTGTCTGGAAAGACCCTACATATGAACTGTCATTATACTAAATTCTTTTCCAATCTTTCAAAGCCGCTCTTCAAAACTCACCTCTTCCGGCAATACCTCTGATTTTTCTTGTCCTGTTTCCTGCCTTAAATCTGTGTTCCGTACAGTAGTGTGGGGTGTGTGTGCGCTAATCGGCGTGTTGTGAGGCTGTGTGTGAGTTAGGAACACTGTGTGTGCGTGCGTGCGTGATGTCCATACGTGGCTGTGTGCTGTTTGTGATAGTTAATATGTAGTAAGCCTTATTTATTATCTAGTGTATTTTAATTTAAATTCGTATTGTGAATCGCCCGTGAGCTCAAGAGCGAAAGGCGCTCTATAAATATATACGCTAAACTATAAATTAATACTAGCGCAGCTGCTGAGTACTGTAACGCCTATGTAACGGTAACGCTGGTACAGCACATTTGAAGTGATATTTCGGTTATAGAAAACGGCGGAGAAGTTTATAAGGCGCCGGTTTCCCGTTAGTCGCTCGCTCTGAAGTGACGCCGCTCTCCCCTGGTAACGTAACGCCTAGTAACGGTAACGCCAAGTACTGGTAACGCTGAGTACAGTACAAAATTTGAAGCGATTCGGTTAAGAAAAGGCAGAGTTATAAGGCCCCGTTTCCCGTTGGCGCTGCTCTGAGAGTGATGCGCTCTCCCTAGTAACGGTAACGCCTAGTAACGGTAACGCCAAGTAATGGTAACGCTGAGTACAGCAAATTTGAAGTGATTCGGTTAAGAAACGGCAGAGTTATAAGGCCCCGTTTCCCGTTTGCGCTGCTCTGAGAGTGATGCGCTCTCCCAATTCTCTGCAAATTTGCTGCCAGGCTTTGCCCCGACTGACAGGAAGCCTGACAGCAAATTTGAATCGATTCGGTTAAGAAACGGCGGAGTTATTTGTGAAAATGTGAAGCGGCGTCTAGCGCGCGCGTTTCTGTATCGGTTTGGTACCGCTTTGGCATACAGTCATCGTCCCCGGTCATCTACCTGCCACATTTGAAGGCAATCGGTCCAGAACTACGGGAGATACGGGCACCGAAAGGCCAGCGGATACGCATTTCGCCGCATTTGCCAAAACCCCACAAATGACACGGCCGCCTCGGTTGCCGTTGCCATCTCCCCGTTAGGGCTCACAGCAAATTTGAAGCGATTCGGTTGAAAAACGGCTGAGTTATAAGGCCCGTGTTGTGTTTCAGAACAGACACACACACGGACACTTGGCTTTTTACTATATGATTATCATCATTATTATCATTATATTATCATCATCATTATTATTATAGTGTTATGTGATAGCTGTGTTCCTCAACAGTCACCTCAACTCTGCTGCTATTTTTCATTACGCCTGGCACATCCAGGCACATTGTAGTACGCATGATAGTGTATTGTGGAGGTTGGGATCACCACCTGCTATACTTCATTACGCCTGGCACATCCAGGCACATTGTAGTACGCATGATAGTGTATTGTGGAGGTTGGGATCACCACCTGCTATCTCAATTACGCCTGGCACATCAGGCACCATGTACGTACGATGATGTGTATTGTGGAGGTTGGATCACCACCTGCTCTATACGTCATTACGCCTGGGCAATCCAGGCACCATGTAGTACGCATGATTAGTGTATTGTAGAGGTTGGGATCACCACCTTGGAACAGAGAGTGCTGTTCCAACCATAAAGGCAACCAAGGCCTTTGCCTTCATGTGGGGCGCACCATCATGCCGTCCATCACACAGAGCCTCTATTGTAGTGTGGATTTTGATCACCTAGGGACCCTCCTTCATGTGGGCGCACATCCATGGTCCATCAAACACGAGGCCTATTGTATGTGATTGTTTCACCTAGGCGCCCTGCCTTCTATATCAAGGCGCACATCGATGGTTCCCAATCACCAGAGGCCCTATCTTAGGTGGATTGTTCACTAGGGCCCTTGCCTTCATGTGGTGCGCACCATCCATGGTCCATCAACATAGGCCTCTATTGTAGTGTTGATTGTTCACCTAGGCCCTTGCCTTCATGTGGGGCGCACCATCCATGGTCATTAACAGACTGGCCTCTATTGTAGTGTGGATTATTCACCTAGGGCCCTTGCCTTCATGTGGCGCACTCATCCATGAGTCAATTAACAGACCAGCCTCTATTGTAGTGTGACTTGTACACCTTGTGTGGTGGTGGTGTACGTGTGGTGTGGTGGTGTGTTGACGTGCGGGGGGGTGTTGACGTGTTGTGATGTGATGTGTGGGGGTGTTGATGGTGTGGTGATGTTAACAGTTGGGTGGTGGTGTTGACGGTTGTGTCGTTGACGTGTTGTGGTGGTGCTTGCACGTGTTATAGTGATGTTGTGTGTCAGTGGTGGTGTGATGTGTTGTGTGGTGTTGATGTGGTGTATGACGTCGTTGGCGTGATGTTGACTTGTTTCTGGTGATGTTGACGGTTGTGGGGGGTGGGGGGGATGTTGACGGTATAGGACTTGGTGTTGATGGTCGGTATTGGTGTTGATGTGTTGGGGCGGAGTGTTGATGGTGGTGGTGGCGTGGAGTATGACGTGTTGTGATGTTGGTGTGTTGTGGGAGTTTGACAGTTGCGGTGGATGTTGAGTGTAGGGGTGGCGATGTTGTTGTTGATGTTGACATGTGGTGGGTGACATGTGGTTGATGTACGTTTTGTGGTGATGTGATGTGACAGGTATGGTGATGTTGACATGGTTGTGATGTTGATGTGTGTCAGAGATGTTGGCATGTTGTTGGTGATGCTTGACATGTGATGTGACATGTGGTGCATGTGACAGTGGTGATGTTGACATGTCGACTGTGGTGATGTTGACATTGTAGGTGTGATGTTAGACATGTTGGGTTGACATGTTGTGGTGATGTTGATGTGTTGTGGTGAATGTTGACATGTGGTGTTGTTGCATGACATGTTTGGTGGTGTTTTGACGTGTTGATGTTATGGTGATGTGACATGTGTTGGTGTTGTTGACATGTTGGAGTGATGTGACGTGTTGCGATGTCGTGATTATGGTGTATGTTGACATGTGGTGTCGTTGAATGTTGTGGTGATGTTGTCGTGGTGTTCGTCGTTTGTGATGTTGAACATGCGTCGAGATGGTTGACTCCTGTGTTGTAATGTTGATGATGCTTATCATGATGTTAAGTGTTGTCATGATGTGGATGTAGGGTTGACATGTTGTCCATGAGTTGAATGTGGTCTGATGTCGTTGACTGTGTTGCCTGATCGTTTGACTTGTTGGCGGGTGGTGTATGTGAGTGTGACGTGTGTGGTGGTGTGTGTCTGTGGTGCATGTTGACGGTGTACGTCTGTGGCTAGTTGTCATGTATGTGGACGTGCGGTGTTAACATAGATTGCATGACCGTGAATGTGTCTTGATGTTGTGGTGTTGATGTGTTGCTATATTGCACCTGGCGTTGTGTGTGATGTGTTGATGTGTTGTGTCGGTGATGTTGAGGTTGTCTTGGTGATGTTGTTTCATGATGTTGACGTTTTTGTCGTGTATGTGACATGTGATTGTGGTGTTGACGTGTTAATGATGTGACATACGGTATGCTGGTTGTTGTGATGTTGCCATGTTATGTGATGTCATTGCTGTTGTCGTGTGTTGAGTGTTGTGATGTGATGTGATGGTGCTATGTTATAATGTATACGAGTTGTTGTGATGTGGACATGTTGTGGTGATGTTGACGGTTGTGATGTAGGCCTGTGTGGTGATGTGGACGTGTTGTGGTGATGTATGAGTGGATGTCATGATGTTGGACGTGTTATGATGTGGTCGTCGTGATGTTGACGTGTATGTTGATGTTGAACATGGTATGTGATAGTTGCGATGTTGACGGTCGGTGTACTGTTATGATAGTTTTGCACCAGTTGAGTGTTGTCATGATGTTTTTTGTTGTTGTGGTGATGTTGAGTGTTGTGAGATGTTGAACATTTGGTGATGTTGACGTGTCAATGTTGTCATCGATGTTTTGTTGTTGTGGTGATGTTGACGGTGGTGAGGATGTTGACATGTGGGAGGGATGTCGACGTGTCAACTGTTGTCATGATGTTGACGTATCGTGATGTACAGAGACGTCATGGACAACTAAGCACCCAGCATGCACTCCATGCGTGAGGTGGGCAGTAGTGGAAATGTTGTGCATAGTTGTTTCTATGATGTGGACGTGTATCATACTGTTGTGTCGTGATGTGTACCGTGTTGCGTGATTATGAGCCGTTCAGGACAACCAACATCCAGCATGCACTCATGTGTGATGGTGGCCATGAGTATTAGAACATGAGCATGATGTTGACGTGTGGTGAGTACTGAGCCGTCAGGACAACCAGAGCACCTCCAGCATGCACTCATGGTGAGGTGGGGCCTTATGAGTTAGTAGAATGATCGGAGCACTGAGTGTGTGATGTACTGAGCCGTCCATGGAACAACCCAGAGCACACCAGAGAGCACTCCATGGTGAGGTGGGGCACATGAGTAGAAATGACGTGATGTTGACGTGTTCAGGATGTTACTGAGCGTTCATGGAACAATCAGAGCACCAGCATGCACTCCATGGTGAGATGGTGGGCCATGGAGTAGAAATTGATCGTGATGTTCGACGTATTGTGTGTGATGTAACTGAGAACCGTCATGGACAACCAGATGCATCCAGCAACATGCACTACATGGTGAGGTGGGGGCATGAGTAGAAATGACGTGATGTTGACGTGTTGTGATGTATCTGAGCCTTTCATGGACATACAGAGAACACCAGCATGCACTCATGGTGAGTTGGGGCATGAGTAGAAATGATCGTCATGCTGACGTGTTGTGATGTACAGCCGGTTCAGAAACCAGATGCATCCCAGACATAGCCTCCAGGTGAGCGTGGGGCACATGAGTAGAAATGATCGTATGATGTGGACCATGTTGTGAGTACTGAGCCGTTCATGGACAACCAGAGCACCCAGAGCATGCACCCATGGTGAGCGTGGGCATGCC
>CM065695.1:55102734-55108641 GCA_017654935.2 Phymorhynchus buccinoides | reverse complement strand
AGAAAAATCCGTCAGAGATAGAATGACCCGTAGTTATCCTATCTCTCGTCTCTATAGAACAAAAGTTCCCTCAACTCTCATCTCTCTTCATCTCCCCCTCCCTCCCACCATTCCCGCTTCCTCCTTGATTCTCCCCCCCGCTCCTCTCCTCCTCCCTTCATCTCCCAAACTTCACGCCCCCTCGCTCTCCCCATTCCTAATGTTTGAACATGGGCTGTTCTATGCAGCACAATGATACCTAGTGATGAGATAAATTGTTTGACATGGGCTGTTCTGTGCAGCACAAGGATAATAGTGATGAGAAATGTTTACATGGCGCTGTTCTGGCCCAGCACAATCTACTAGAGGATGAAGATAAGATAATGTTTGACATGGGGCTGTTTCTATGACAGCACAAATGATACTAGTGATGAAGATAATGTTGGACATGGGCTGTTCTATGCAGGCACAATGATACAGTGATGAAGATAATGTTGACATGGGGCTGTTCTATGCAGCACAATGATACTAGTGATGAAGATTAATGTTGACATGGGCTGTTCTATGCAGACAATGAACTATGCTGAAGATAATGTCTGAAATGGGCGGTTCTGTGCAGCACAATGATACTAGTGAAGGATGTTGACATGGGGCTGTTCTGCTGCCAGCACAATACTAGTGAGAAGATAATGTCTGACTGGGCTGTACTGTGCAGCACAAATGATACTAGTGATGAAGATAATGTCTGGACAGGGCTGTTCGTACAGCACAATGATATTGTAGTGATGAAGAGAAGATAATGTTTAAATGGGCGTTCTGGCAGCACAATGATATAGAGATGAAGATATGTTTGACATGGACTGTTGTGCAGCACAATATTAGTGGTGAAGATAAGTTGGACATGGCGTTCTGTGCAGCACAATACTAGTGATGAGATCATGTTGGACATTAGGGACTGTTTCTGTGCAGCACAATGATACTGTGATGAATGTATAATGTGGACATGGGCTGTTCTGTGCAGCACAATGATCTAGTGATGAAGATGAAGTTTGACATGGGCTGTTCTATGCAGCACAATGATACTAGTGAAGCGGTTTGACATGGGCTGTCTATGCAGCACAATGATACTAGTGATGAAGCGTAATGTTTGACATGGGCTGTTTGTTGCAGCAAAATGATATAGTGATGAGATAAATGTTTGACATGGGCTGTTGTGCAGCACAATGATACTAGAGATGAAGATAGAGATAAGTTTGGACATTGGGCTTGTTTGTGCAGCACAATATTAGTGGTGAAGATAATGTTGTGACATGGGCTGTTCTGTGCAGCACAATTACTAGTGAGAAGATCATGTTTGACATGGGGCTGTTGTGTGCAGCACAATGATACTAGTGATGAAGTAATGTTAGACATGGGCGTTCTGTGCAGCACAATGATACAGTTGATGAAGATAATGTGGACATGGGTATGTTCTGGCAAGCACAATGATACTCGTGATGCATAGGAGGACAAGGTGTCAATGTTGTGAATTGTACCGTCAGTTGCATGTTGATTTATGTATTAGAACGCAGTGGCATTTTGTGCAGCAGATCAGAGTTGAGGTTGATATATAATTTGAGTTATTTTTACTTCTCTCCCCTTTATTCAGAGTGGCGGGCATGGGGCGGAGAAAGCAGAGAGCCCTGGTGTCAGCACGCTGGCATGTGGAGGACTATCATTAAGGTCGTTCACGGGCTGAGAGAGCATGGTGAGTATTCATAAGGGCAAATGTAGTGATAGATTAGTATGGTGAATAGGGGCATACCTGCCAACCGCTCCCTCTTTCGCGGAAATTGACCAGTGGTTTGAGTGAAACTCCCGTATTTGCGAAATTATCGGCCGGCAGGTTCTTTAGTTATGACCTCAGAGAAACGAGTGTTATGAAACGCCCCAAAAATGAAACTGGGTTTGGCGTGCAGGAAGCTCGCGCGGCAGGAGTTCGGTCCTGTCTCACGGCGCCAATTTAAGTAACCTCGGGCCATGAAAAGAGAGGGAAATGCCGAAGGCAAAGGAGAAGACGAAGGAATGGAAGACCGTCTTTTCAGACGAATATACAAAATATTTGACTTCATCGACAGCTGTAAATCCTTTTAACTTAGTAATGACATATTTTTCTATTGAGGCGTCCTGGGGGCTAGTTTTCACTTTAAAAGAAAATGTTTCTGGCCTTCGGGCGCAGCCCTGACCCCCACTCTGGGAGGGGGGATACACTCCCCTCCAGGATTTTGTTTGGGAAAAGTTGGCAGCTATAGTAATGTATGCAGACCCCTGGTGTCAGCACCTGGCATGTGTAATTCATAGAAATTAATGATAATTAGATTATTATGCATGCAGTTAGACCCCCTGGCATTACTACTTGGAACATATAGAACTTCATCCTGAGACATTGTGTGTAGTTGCTAGCCAGATGTTCATTACTGTCTAATCACCTTCCTCCTGTTATCCGTTCTCCTTACCCCTCGTCCTCGGTGTGTCTTGTTCTTTTTCTGTGAACCTACATATCCAAAACAAGCCCCATACCTCGTCTGCAAGTGGTTTAATTGATACTTTCTGACATTAAGTGTGATCTTGAGAAAATATGAGGAGATTCAGTTCGATGGCGGAAAGGACAACCTGTAAGTTATGGTTTTTCTCCTACCTCAACCCCCCCTCCAGTTCCAGCCGCCCCTCTCCCAATACTTTCTCCCTCTCCCTCTCTCTCCCTGGATTTGAAGTGGTCAGCTCCAAGAAATGCCTGACTGATTAACCCTAAGTTAACCCTTTGTGTGCCGTGTGCAGGCCCCGTCTCTGGACTGGAAGGAGGTGGTGGGCCATCTGGACCACCCTGGATTCCTGGTCAGCTCCAAGAAATGCCTGACTGATTAACCCTAAGTTAACCCTTTGTGTGCCGTGTGCAGGCCCCGTCTCTGGACTGGAAGGAGGTGGTGGGCCATCTGGACCACCCTGGATTCCTGGTCAGCTCCAAGAAATGCCTGACTGATTAACCCTAAGTTAACCCTTTGTGTGCCGTGTGCAGGCCCCGTCTCTGGACTGGAAGGAGGTGGTGGGCCATCTGGACCACCCTGGATTCCTGGTCAGCTCCAAGAAAGGCCTGAGGCTGTTGGTGGAGTCCATGATGAGGGGGCTGAACGGGGGCGGGTGGCACTCCTTCCGCTGTCATCATGGTCCTCAAAAGCCTTGAAACTAACACAGAGGGACAAAGGTATGGAAGGAGCGTGGTAAAGGGCCATCTGAAGATTGCTATGATGGAGTAGGGGGGGCACCCTTTGAGAGTATCCCAAGCGACTTTCCCTGTCAGCATGGTCCTCAAGCCTTGGAACAACACAGAGGGACAGGTATGTACCATGTTTATTTAGGTATCGATTGAGGTGGTATTGTAAAGGCATTGCAGGCTGCTGGCCCGAGAGCATGAAAAGGGGGCTGAACGGGCAAGCCTTCCACTCGTAACAAGCATTGAGTCCTCAAGCCTTGGAACAAACACAGAGCCAGCCGACAGGTATCTCGCTATGTATCGTGTTCTCATTTAGGTATAGATTGTAGTGCCGTATGGTAAAGGCCATGAGGCTGCTAGGCTGGAGACCTCCCCATGATGAGCAGGGGCTTGAACACGAGCGCGACGCTACATTCCCTAGCCTCAGCCCCCATGGTCCTCAAGCCTATAGGAACAACACAGAGCCGGACAGGATATGTATCATGTTTATTATAGGTATTAGTATTGTGTGGTATGTGTAAAGAGTCCTGAGGCTGCCATGCGTTTTGCGTGCGGGAGTCCATGATGCAGGGCGGAACTCACGGAACGACCCAAAAAAAAAAACAGAAAACTTTGGAGCACGACACTTCCCCTGTCAGCCTTGCGTCCTCAAGCTTAGCGAACAACACAGAGGGACAGGCTATGTATCCATGTTTATTTAGCGTATAGATTTATGTGTTGGTATTAGTAAAGGCCTGAGGACTGCCTGGTGGTAGTCCATGATGCAGGGGGCTCCGAACGGCCACGCGTTCACCTCTGTCAGCATGCGTCCTCAAGCCTCTGGAACAACACCTAAAGTCGTTCGCGTCGGGCCAACAGGTATCTGTGTATTTCAGCATGATTAGCTATTGTGCTTCGCTGTTTCCGCGGTATTAACTATATGCTATTTTAACGGCCTCCACTATTTGAAGCCGAATCTGCAATCACATTCCTTATCGTCGATCTATGGGAGCATCTGCGCCTCTCCTAAGCTTAATGCTACGAGGGGTCGTGGCGAGTGCAGTACATCAACTCGTAATAAGCAAGCCTATTTGTATGTTCGCTCGCTATGTTCTAATCAGATAGATTACTTGACTGGTTGATATAGTCCTATGTACTGAAGTATTGTCTGCTGCGAGGTGAGATGGTGCCTAGTTAGCTATGATATAATCTGCCTCGCCATTTTGAGTCAGTATATTTCCTCGCCTGTCCGTATTCAATCTGATTAGGTTATCGTCTTTATACTGTAAAATGTATTTTTAAAATGCGTTCTGCTTTTACTGGAGTATTTGTTTGTATTCGTCCAGTTTGTTAATTACAATATTGCAGTGTTATTAGTTATTAGTTTTATATTCTTTAATTGTTGATTGATAAATACAGTTAATTAGAGTATTGCGAGTGCGAAGTGTGATCATTGTTTTTATCCTATCTCAAGTAGGCTTGCTGTTTATCACACGAAGCGTCGCCAGAGACCGAGGGTGATAAACAGTCAAGACCGCCACATGAGAGATAGGATAAAAGCAATATTCATACTCGCAAAGTCCTAATAACGGATTATATACCGATATTTTAGCTCTCAGAATTTTTCAGATGATAATCAAACACGCAACTACTAACGAAACAGCGAGATACGCACCATGCATGCAGTATCTAAAAATTAATACTAACCACTTCACCGTAGCAAGAAAATCCCACTCATCCACAAATAATATAGTTCTCCAAGTTAGAAAGTCCTGTGAGCTATTTTGATCTTGCACACATTGATACATTATGTAAAAGAAACTGATTATTAATCGAAACATGAACCTACTGGAATTTGCTGTATAAAAAAATAGCCTTTACAATGACATATTCTTTTTACACTGCAATCACTTAGGCCATAGTTATTGTCATTTCGCCAATGACGAACTTTCAATGATGACGTAATTTCAGTGATTGCGTAAGTTCACTAAGATGACGTTTTTTTTTTTTGGTGTCCTGCTCAGAAGGCGCTATTTGCAGTGACACTAACTTGAATATGTGGTTGTCAGAGCCGCTAATTTTATCATTTGCAATTTCACTAAAACTTACTCTTCACAATTTTTTTTTCAATGTAAAATGTTCATCATAAACAACCTTTTGCATTTATCGGGTTAAGGCATAGGGTTAGGAGTATGTTTGGGCTTTTTGTTTTACTAAACATCACTTGATGCAAATAAAGAAAATATGGCTTGAGTACTGCAGATAGTCGCATGCGAGTGTATGAGAATGATAATGATATGTCAAGATAAATAACTGTGGACGTCAAGTTTCTAATAGCAACGGTGTATTCTCACTACGCGTTTACACTAAGCCTATGGGCTAATATACGCAAATGATATGTCAAGCTGGGCATTCGCATCCTTCCTCATCTGGAAGAAGCGGATATTGACGCTGGTGTCATATGTGATGAATCCAAATTTTCTGATCAGCCACCCTGGACTCTGTGTACTCCAGACATCAGATTTGACCTCACTACTCTTCGGAAAAATTCCTCCAGTTGAGATGTGTTCTAAGAATCCCAATCATCAAACGATTTTCACAGACGGTTCCAAATCTGACGAAGGTGTTGCTTCTGCTGCGTTTATTTCATCATCGCGCCAAAGTTCTTCAAAGCATATTCCAACGGAAAGTTCTGTGTA
>CM065695.1:55062734-55097734 GCA_017654935.2 Phymorhynchus buccinoides | reverse complement strand
GCAAAGTACAGTGAGTATTGTAGTATATAAGAATGAGACACTGAAGCCATTAAACTCCCCATGAACAAATGTCCTGATGTCCTAGTGCTGGCCTTACTGCAAACTACAGTGAGTATTGTAGTATATCAGAATGTGAGACGCTGCAGCCATTAAACTCCCCATGAACAAATGTCCTGATGTCCTAGTGCTGGCCTTACTGCAAACTACAGTGAGTATTGTAGTATATAAGAATGAGAGACGCTGCAGCCATTAAACTCCCCATGAACAAATGTCCTGATGTCCTAGTGCTGGCCTTACTGCAAACTACAGTGAGTATTGTAGTATATAAGAATGAGACACTGAAGCCATTAAACTCCCCATGAACAAATGTCCTGATGTCCTAGTGCTGGCCTTACTGCAAACTACAGTGAGTATTGTAGTATATAAGAATGAGAGACGCTGCAGCCATTAAACTCCCCATGAACAAATGTCCTGATGTCCTAGTGCTGGCCTTACTGCAAACTATAGTGAGTATTGTAGTATATAAGAATGTGAGACGCTGCAGCCATTAAACTCCCCATGAACAAATGTCCTGATGTCCTAGTGCTGGCCTTACTGCAAACTACAGTGAGTATTGTAGTATATCAGAATGTGAGACGCTGCAGCCATTAAACTCCCCATGAACAAATGTCCTGATGTCCTAGTGCTGGCCTTACTGCAAACTACAGTGAGTATTGTAGTATATAAGAATGAGACACTGAAGCCATTAAACTCCCCATGAACAAATGTCCTGATGTCCTAGTGCTGGCCTTACTGCAAACTACAGTGAGTATTGTAGTATATAAGAATGAGAGACGCTGAAGCCATTAAACTCCCCATGAACAAATGTCCTGATGTCCTAGTGCTGGCCTTACTGCAAACTACAGTGAGTATTGTAGTATATCAGAATGTGAGACGCTGCAGCCATTAAACTCCCCATGAACAAATGTCCTGATGTCCTAGTGCTGGCCTTACTGCAAAGTACAGTGAGTATTGTAGTATATAAGAATGAGACACTGAAGCCATTAAACTCCCCATGAACAAATGTCCTGATGTCCTAGTGCTGGCCTTACTGCAAACTACAGTGAGTATTGTAGTATATAAGAATGAGACACTGAAGCCATTAAGCTCCCCATGAACAAATGTCCTGATGTCCTAGTGCTGGCCTTACTGCAAACTACAGTGAGTATTGTAGTATATCAGAATGTGAGACGCTGCAGCCATTAAACTCCCCATGAACAAATGTCCTGATGTCCTAGTGCTGGCCTTACTGCAAACTACAGTGAGTATTGTAGTATATAAGAATGAGACACTGAAGCCATTAAACTCCCCATGAACAAATGTCCTGATGTCCTAGTGCTGGCCTTACTGCAAACTACAGTGAGTATTGTAGTATATAAGAATGAGAGACGCTGCAGCCATTAAAGCTCCCCATGAACAAATGTCCTGATGTCCTAGTGCTGGCCTTACTGCAAACTACAGTGAGTATTGTAGTATATAAGAATGAGAGACGCTGCAGCCATTAAACTCCCCATGAACAAATGTCCTGATGTCCTAGTGCTGGCCTTACTGCAAACTACAGTGAGTATTGTAGTATATAAGAATGAGACACTGAAGCCATTAAACTCCCCATGAACAAATGTCCTGATGTCCTAGTGCTGGCCTTACTGCAAACTACAGTGAGTATTGTAGTATATAAGAATGAGACACTGAAGCCATTAAACTCCCCATGAACAAATGTCCTGATGTCCTAGTGCTGGCCTTACTGCAAACTACAGTGAGTATTGTAGTATATAAGAATGAGACACTGAAGCCATTAAACTCCCCATGAACAAATGTCCTGATGTCCTAGTGCTGGCCTTACTGCAAAGTACAGTGAGTATTGTAGTATATAAGAATGAGACACTGAAGCCATTAAACTCCCCATGAACAAATGTCCTGATGTCCTAGTGCTGGCCTTACTGCAAACTACATTGTAGTATTGTAGTATATAAGAATGAGACACTGAAGCCATTAAACTCCCCATGACAGACCTGCCTACCCCTACGGATTTTCCGTAGTTGCTACGGAATTTGACTATAAACTACGGAACTATGGTTGATAACCAAATTCTACGATTTTCTGTTACCGCAAAGTACGTTTTCTAGCATGGTTCGTTTGAGGTCCGCTTGCCTCTATATAGGTTCGTCTGATGTTCGTATAGGCGCGCGGCAAGTAGGGCTCTCGCGCATGCGCCGTCCGACATTAGTGTGAACAAAATGGCGGCGAGAGAAAGCCTTCAGTCGGGTGACAGTGAATCAGTTTGCGAAGTTATTTAATGGAAAAAAATATCAAGAAAGATGGAAGAAGAAGTGAATCAATATCTTCTCAAGCACACCGTCCGTGCACAATACACAGAAAGTTTTCTGTAGTGCGGATAGGCAGAACGCGAGATCGCTTGCACCGTGTGCCGATGTGATTTCTCAAGTTCGGGGCCACGGGGGACTCGATTGACAGCGGCATGTTGAATCAAACAACACGCATCGCAATCGGTGTTAGCTGCACCGAAAAACACCCAGAACATAACAAATTTCTTCGCTACAAACAATTAAACCGAGCTGGGTGTCAAAGATTTGACTCGGGCAGAGACGATGCTTGTTGAACTTGAAGTGTCGATCACTCGCACATTCGGCCAGACACACGGAGGTATTCGAAGTGAAACTAAAGTAGGCCAGATGTTTTCCATTCTCTCTTTCGCTCGCTAAATCTCTCTCTCTCTCTCTCTCTCTCTCTCTCTCTCTCTCTCTCTCTCTCTCTCCTCTCTCTCTCTCTCTCTCTCTCTCTCTTATTTACTGTTTTTCTTTTTTCTTTTGTTTGTTGCTGTTGTATTATTTTGATATTCATGACTGTCTCTCCTTATAGATCAAATATCATTTATTGTTGTACCCCCTCCCTACCTTCCCTCTCTGTGTTTCTCTTTCTCTTTGATCTCCATATCCCCCCCCCCCCCCCCCCCCCTTTTCTGGGTTTTTTTCTCTCCCACTCACTTAGGTGTGTGATACTACTGATACAGTGATAGTCACACATTTTTTAAATAAAAATAACAATGCATTCATACTGATGCATACTTTAAATATAAATATGTTTTTCTATTTTATTCTTGTTTCTCTGACCAGACCTGACAGAAATAATGCCATAAAAATCAAATTGTTGATTGTGTGCACTTAACCGGAAGAAGGACCCAGGAGAACACACAGACAGACACACACACAGTGACACACACACACAGTGACACACACATGCAATGAACGACATGCACACAGTGACACAGACAGACACACACACACAGTGACACACACACACAGTGACACACACATGCAATGAACGACATGCACACAGTTACACAAAGAGACACACAGTAACAGTGATACACACAATAGCACACAAGCATTGGGTCATAAAAAAATACTATAAACTTCATATTCAGTTTCTTAATGCATGCAAAGCGAAATGTTATGGTCATGCTTTGCATATGAAGTGATTTCGCGCCGCGCGACATGACTACTGAAAAACCTCTCAAAACTACTGAAAATTGAACACTTTCTGAGTTAAAACTACTGACAAGCATTTTAGGGGTAAGCAGCTCTGCCATGAACAAATGTACTGATGTCCTAGTCAGACCTGCCAACCCATGCGATTTTGGCGTATTTTGTACGCCAATTTACTGAAAATACGACCAGTACGTCGGGTGAATAAAAAATACGACATTAAAAGATCCTAGTGAACATTTTTTTTTTTTCATGCAGCTAAATGATCAAAATCGGCGCGATTTAGCGTAACAGCGAAGTGCTGGAGTGGAGCCACAATTGGCCAAATCTTGCGGCGCGAGAAGTGTGCGCGCCATGTTGTTTCATCAACTCCGTTTTACATGCACCGAAGCGAAGCCTCAAGATGTCGAAACGAAAGATCGACGACCCACCTGACGAAGGCGAAGCCAAGAAGCCACCAGTAGCGCCAGCAAGATCACAAAAATTTCTTCAGCGATATACAACAATCCCTGGAATTAGAAAGTCGACGCTGGGAATCACTCACGCATACTGCAGCTACTGTAAAGTGGACTTCTCCATTGCCAGTTCTGGAAAGTTCGACATTGAGCGGCACTGCGGCAGGAAAAAGCACCAAGACTGCAAAAAAATGAAGCAAGCTGCAGCAGGCTCAGTGTGTATAGAAGCATTTATGCCGAAGAAGACTGTCTGCCGGGGAAAAAGACACAGTTTGTGCTATTTATTGACAGCAACAAAAAGGTAGTTCCAGGCAAGTTAATCCCTACATACTTGCATATTTAGAGTTATCCTCAGAGTACTCCTTTTTTCCCCCAAAATACACCAATTTCTGTGAAAAAGTACTCCAACTGAAAACTCAGGGTTGGCAGGTCTGCCTAGTGCTCAGTGCTGACCTTACTGCAAACTTCAGTGAGTATTGTAGTATATAATACACCTGTTTTTCCTACGATTTTGTCCGTAATTATTACGTTTTGAGACCTGATTACACTATTACAGTCAGCAACAAAAAAATGCATTTCCGCTGAACGAGTGCGAAAAAAGAAGAAGAAATCAAAAGAAGGCATGGCGTTTGAGCCGTACTCGCTACTGTATCGTCTGCTATCAAAGGTATCACTTCGAGTGATGTCCCTTGAATGAATACTTCCGGTTTATTGTCCTTTGCTGATCTACGATCGCAAAGGAGTATGTTTTCATTCGAGTTTGTTTTCTTCTTTTTTTTCTTCTTTTTTTTCCCCTTCTGTCTGTCCCAAGGATATCTCCCGAACCGCTGAACCGAATCGCTTCATTTTTTGTGTGGTGGTGTGTCACCATGAGAGGAAGGCATCCGCGCATAAATTATCGCCGTCATGACTTTGACCTCGGCGTATGACCTTGAAAACCGAAAATCTTTAAGGGGCCATAACTTCCACACCGTTGGTCTTAGTCTTCAAATTTGGCATGTAGGTACTTTGGCTTATGGCCGTTCTGATGATGGCATACCGATCAAGGTCAAGGTCAAGGTCCAGGAGATCGGTAGGCCTTGAAAGTGGTAGGGGTCTGCAAATTGTGTTTTAAGCCATATTTTCCACATTTGTACTTCACAGAAGCGCTTCAGATTATGTGTGGTACTGTATGACCTACAATAGAAAACATCCGAGCATAAATTATCGCCATGCTGACCTTGACCTTGAAGTGTGACCTTGAAAACCAAAATTTCCTTCTTTGCGCTATATATTTATTGTCCAAGCTGTATCTCATGAACTAGCAGACAAAATCCCTTCGAATTTTGTGTCAGGATGTGACACTAAGAGTATAGCACATTCGTACATAAATTATCCCTCGGAAATACAATGTCGCCGAGCGGCAGACATGTTTACGTTTTTCTTCACCCTCCTTTATCTCGTGAAATACTGTATAGAATCGCTCCAAATTTTGTGTGGGTGTGTACAAAGAGTACAAGACATTGCATTACAAATTATGCCACGTGGGATTTCAATGTCACAGAGTGGCAGACATGTCTCTGAGTTAAGGGTGTACACCCCATTAAGGGTGTACACCCCACTAATTAAGGGTGTGCATCTCGGTAAAGGAGGTCTAATACTAAAAGTAAAAGACACCCTAGCACAAAATGTCCCACGTGGGGCTTAAATGTCGCTGAGTGGCACACAGGTCTCAGTGTTAAGGGTGTGCACCCCACCAATTATGGGGTCAGACTGAAGAGAATACAAATGGCGACCAGATTTTTATTGTCCATTCGAAGAGCTTTCCAGGCAGATTTTTGATGGTAGAGATCTTAATTAGGGCTTGAAATGAGTCAGTTTAGATTAGATTATCACTGGCGAGTACGATGATGTGAGAATTTTGAACTTTTCAACGGAAAATGAAGTGAAAATTGATCGCGATGTTGCCGAGTTGCAACTTGGCGGCTGGCCGAGTGAATTTCTCTACAGGTGCGATCGCGAACATTTCCAGGTATTTTGCTTTTTTCTGCTTGTTTTATACTAAAATCGACAAAGAATTAATGACTGAAGGTACTAATAAAGCTTTTCTGACGAAATTGAGCCAAAAAATCATCGAAAATCGACGCCGATGTTCGCGGAAACCGATCTTGCTACGGTTACGGCTAACAATCAAAGACTTGACTTCGATTAGGTATACCTTTATTTTAAACAAATTACCCGATAATTCCAAAGATGCCAGTGTCTAAATGTCTTTGGATGATTATTCTTTTATTATTTGCACACCGTTCATCCATCGATCCAAGTTAAAGGCACAAAAATAGCCCGGAGAGTGGTTGCATTTTTAAAAATTTCAACACACCTGTCCGTTCATTTATTTTTTTTATTAATTAATGAAATCACACACGGTCTTACAATCACATTCATGCCAACCCATTTTATAGGCTTTATTTTATTGTATTTGTTTATTATTAATCAAATTTTGTTCAGGGGGTGGGCCGCGGGTTGTTGAAAATCTAGTTTTTCTTTTTTTTTTTCTTTGGTCAAATCCCACCCCTGAACCTTTGTTCTGGTAATAACATTCGGCAGGATTATAACCTCCCCCTGGCGGGCTTCCACATATCATGGTGGGGGGGGGGGGGGGGGGCTTACGGAGAGGAGCCCAGCAGCCTCCTAAAGTCCAACCACATGTCCTCGTCGTAGGAGGCGGGCAACGGCTTAGGCTGGCTTAAGCGGATAGGGCCCTCCCGTGGGGATACCGGGGGGTCTTTCAGCAGAAATAGTTCCCCCTTCTTCTGGAAGTTCTATGCTAGTAACTTCCCCTACTCTATCACTCTCTTTGACTCTGCCTTTTCTCTTCTTTTTGCTTTCTGGCGTCTACTTCTTTCTGCCTTATTGGTCCATTCTCCTGCATTTTTTCTATAAAACCCTTCCACGTTTTTCCTTTTTACAATCTATAACATGCCAGGTTTTTTTATTATTGTACACTGGCGTCCACGCGTGAGACGTTACGCACTTGAGTGGGCACCTGTTGTCCATTCTGAGAAAATAATGTTTTACGCCCTCTTTGGCCTTTCGGCCATGTGGGGCAATTGTCCATTCTGCAGTGCATATTTGCTTATATAGCCTTTTTTATGTATTTTAGCTTACTAGTATGTATTTGTTATCCTTTTTTACTGTTTTTTTTAACCTGGATCCGATAAATGAGAGTAGCGTGGCTGCACATTTCCAGCACTGTGTGGACTTATGTGCTATAGGGTATAATGATGGAAGTGTCATGTTATGAATTGTACTACATTTTTTGTTTTCAGGTTTTGTACGTTGTTAAGATTCATGGATTTGTGTTTTGCTATGTGTGGTCGAACTTTATGCGGTGACAGTCCTGAGATAACCATAGCTGTTGATGGGACTATAACAGACTAACTAACTTAACTCTGTTCCGGTAATAACATCTGGCAGGGTAATAACCTCTGTTCCAGTAATAAAATCCAGCGGGATTATAACCTTTGTTTCGATAATAACATCCGGCAGGATAATAATAACCTCTGATCCAGTAATAAAATCCGGCAGGATTATGACCTTTGTTCCAGTAATAACATCCAGTAGGATAATAATAACCTCTGTTCCAGTAATAAAATCCGGCAGGATTATAACCTCTGTTCCGGTAATAACATCCGGCAGGATAACATAATAACCTCTGTTGTAATAACATCCAGTAATAACCTCTGATCCAGCAGGATTATAACCTCTGTTCCGGTAATATCCGGCAGGATTATAACCTCTGTTCCGATAATAAAATGCGGCATAACATAATTATCTCTGGTTTAAATGCTTTATTTTCTTTATTTTCAAAAAAGCAACAATAACAACAACTACATAACTAAAGAAGCAACAAACAAGCAAAGCTTATGACGTGCTCAGTAATGATCTAATTATCTCTGTTCCGGAAGTAAATCCGACAGGATTAAAGTGTCTTTGCTCTTGGCAGAGTCGGCCATCCAGACTGATCACTTTAAATGTTGCAGATTTTGAGAGCAACTAAGCTCAAATAAGTAGGTGTGGATTTCGATTTTGTTTCATCAGAAGCAAACAAAAAACATTCTTTCTAATTTTCCATTTAGGCTCCGGAACCTCCCTCTCATTTTGCATCAGGGTTTTGCAAAGGCAAACATTTTTAGGGTTTCTTAAAAATTTTGTTGTGCCAATTTTTCAATTAAGTCCAGAATACTAAGATGCCAAGTTGCAGCCCAAAGTGGGATGGTGTCAGCTGACAGCTGACCTTCACATGTGCTTGAACAATGCGGCTGCAGCAAGTAGTAAGGAGCAGAAAACCCCAAGCTAGTGAAAAAAGGGAAAAATGCCTGTAGCACAAACCTCGATGCTTGGGAGGGTGGTTCATAATCATATACCATAGAAAATATTTTTAAAAACGGAAAAAATAAGTCTTACCTGTTTCGATGCTTGAAAAACGCAAAAGAACACACCCTCAACAAACACAAACCATAGCTAAATTTCATCAAAAGGAAGCTTTTGGACACATTTTATGGTATTTTGGGTTCCGTCACTAGGTCTATTTGCCGTCATAATGATAATCACACTCTGTCAATTTAGCACAAAACTGTATATAACATGACGTTAAAGCAGACGAATATCACTCAAAGTTGGACAAACACCATTCCCAGAGCGGTGGGACTAAAGATGTTATTCATACAGGCAACCAAGACACAAACATCATCGTCAACCACAATGTCGTAAAACACATCATTCGAGCCATTTGCAGCCAAGAGCCGGTACAAATCAACAGTGCGGAACACCGGATTAAAATAAAGACAACAGTGCTAAGGCACTGGTCTCCTCGCACAAAACAGCAGCGCAAAACGCCGGTTATATGTGCTATGAATGCCAAATCCGTACAAATCAACAGCGTGGAACACCGGATTAAAATAAAGACAACCGTGTTAAGACACTGGTCCCCTCGCACAGAACAGCAGCGCAAAACGCCGGTCATACTGTGATAGCCTATGAGTGCCAAATGTGTGTCAATAGTCCCTGATAGAATGAAAGGGACAGGATTACAACTGAAATGCCGGTACGTCCATCCAATCTGGCTACCATGCTCTGACTCGAAGCGGGAAGGTCTGGCGCCAAACGCTCCTGGTCATACTGTGACTAGCCGAATAATAATTAGGGCCAATGTGTGTCTTTGGTGGTGGTGTGTGAAAACTAAAGTGTTGACTTTTTTCTTTACAGCCCATGTGGAACACGCTAAAGTTATCAACCAACGTTAATCCTGGCTAGGGCCAATGCTGTGTCTTTGGTGGTGGTGTGTGAAAACTAAAGTGTTGTCTTTTTTCTTTACAGCCCATGTGGAACACGCTAAAGTTATCAACCAACGTTAATCCTTAATTAGGGCCAATGTGTGTCTTTGGTGGTGGTGTGTGAAAACTAAAGTGTTGCCTTTTTTCTTTACAGCCCACGTGGAACACGCTGAAGCAGGAGCTGATCTCCAGCCTGATAGCTGTGTTTCTTAACAGTCATCCCAATTCTGCCGCTATTCTGCACTACGCCTGGCATAACCAGGTACTGTTATTATCATTATTATCATCATTATTACATGTATCATCATTTTTGTTATAGTGTTATACTGATTGCTGTGCTTCGTAACAGTCATCCCAATTCTGCCGCTATTCTGCACTACGCCTGGCATAACCAGGTACTATTAAAATTTGTTATTATCATTATTATTATCACTATCAGTGTTATGCTGATGAGCTGTGTTTCTTAACAGTCATCCCAATTCTGCTGCTATTCTGCCAGAGGTACCGTTATTATCATTATTATTATCATCACTATCAGTGTTATGCTGATAGCTGTGTTTCTTAACAGTCATCCCAATTCTGCTGCTATTCTGCCAGACCGTTATTATCATTATTATTATCATCACTATCAGTGTTATACTGATAGCTGTGTTTCTTAACACTCATCCCAATTCTGCCGCTATTCTGCACTATGCCTGGCATAACCAGGTACTGTTATTAATACTGTTACTGATACTAGAAGACTCTAGTATCAGCTTTTGTACTGTCTCGCATCGATTATTGCAATTCCTTACTTGTAGGCTGTCCTCAAACCCTCCTCAACAAACTTCAGAAAGTTAAAAACAGTGCAGCTCGGTTAATCCTTAAAGTCCCTCGTACAGACCACATCAAACCCCACCTCAATACCTTACACTGGCTTCCAGTCGAGGCAAGAATAAAGTATAAAATTGCTTGCCTCTGTTTCAATGCTGTCCTTTCATCTGGTCCTGCCTACCTCTCTGATCTCGTTCACCTGTACTCACCCTCCAGGTCTCTCCGTTCCTCTTCTGACAAACTTATCCTTTCTATTCCTCGTACAAACACTAAGACATATGGTGAACGTTCATTTTCTTTCAGCGCCCCTTCTGTCTGGAACACCCTACCATATGAACTTCGTTCTACTAAATCTTTCCAATCTTTCAAAGCCGCTCTTAAAACTCACCTCTTCCGGCAATACCTCTGATTTTTTCCTTGTCCTGTTTCCTGCCTTAAATCTGTGTTCCGTACATTGTGTGTGGGTGTGTGTGCGCGCGCGTGTGTGTGTGTGTGTGTGTGTGTTCGGACCTGTGTGTGCGTGCGTGCGTGTTGTGGCTGTGTGCATGTTTGTGATAGTTAATATTGTAGTAGCTTATTTATTATCTATGTATTTATTTAAATAATTGTGAAGCGCCGTGAGCTCAAGAGAGAAAGGTCGCTCTATAAATGTTAGTTATTATTATTATTACTAGCGCAGTGCCGAGTACCTGTAACGCCTAGTAACGGTAACGCTGAGTACAGCAAATTTGAAGCGATTCGGTTAAGAAACGGCGGAGTTATAAGGCCCCGTTTCCCGTTGGCGCTGCTCTGAGAGTGACGCGCTCTCCCTAGTAACTGTAACGCCTAGTAACGGTAACGCCAAGTACTGGTAACGCTGAGTACAGCAAATTTGAAGCGATTCGGTTAAGAAAAGGCGGAGTTATAAGGCCCCGTTTCCTGTTGGCGCTGCTCTGAGAGTGACGCGCTCTCCCTAGTAACGGTAACGCCTAGTAATGGTAACGCCAAGTACTGGTAATGCTGAGTACAGCAAATTTGAAGCGATTCGGTTAAGAAACGGCAGAGTTATAAGGCCCTGTTTCCCGTTGGCGC
This sequence comes from Phymorhynchus buccinoides, assembly GCA_017654935.2. NCBI lineage: Eukaryota > Metazoa > Mollusca > Gastropoda > Neogastropoda > Raphitomidae > Phymorhynchus > Phymorhynchus buccinoides. Next base: position 55,086,535 of record CM065695.1, on the reverse strand, counting down.
TGCCCTGAGAGTGACGCGCTCTCCCGATTCTCTTCAAATTTGCTGCCAGGCTTTGCCCCGGCCACAGCAAGCCTGACAGCAAATGTGAAGCGATTCGGTTAAGAAACGGCAGAGTTATTTGTGAAAAGGTGAAGCGGCGTATATCGCGCACGTTTATGAATCGATTCGCTTCCGGTTTGGCACACAGTCACCGTCCCCGGTCATGTACCGTCCCAATTCGAAGGCACGCGGCCCAGAAATACCGGAGATACGGTCGCCGAGAGGCCGGTGGATACGCGTTTTCGCGCATTTGCCAAACCGCGCAAATCACACGGCCGCCTCGGTTGCCGTTGCCATTGTTAGGGCTCACAGCAAATTTGAAGCGATTCGGTTGAAAAACGGCGGAGTTATAAGGCCCGTGTTGTGTTTCAGACAGACACACACACGGACACTTGGCTTTTTACTATATGATTATCATCATTATTATTATTATTATTATTATCATCATTTTTATTATAGTGTTATGTTGATAGCTGTGTTCCTCAACAGTCACCTCAACTCTGCTGCTATTTTTCATTACGCCTGGCACATCCAGGCACATTGTAGTACGCATGATAGTGTATTGTAGAGGTTGGGATCACCACCTGCTATACTTCATTACGCCTGGCACATCCAGGCACATTGTAGTACGCATGATAGTGTATTGTAGAGGTTGGGATCACCACCTGCTATACTTCATTACGCCTGGCACATCCAGGCACATTGTAGTACGCATGATAGTGTATTGTGGAGGTTGGGATCACCACCTGCTATACTTCATTACGCCTGGCACATCCAGGCACATTGTAGTACGCATGATAGTGTATTGTAGAGGTTGGGATCACCACCTGGAACAGCAGATGCTGTTCCCAACCATAAAGCAACCTGGCCCTTGCCTTCATGTGGGGCGCACCATCCATGGTCCATCAACAGAGGCCTCTATTGTAGTGTGGATTGTTCACCTAGGGCCCTTGCCTTCATGTGGGGCGCACCATCCATGGTCCATCAACAGAGGCCTCTATTGTAGTGTGGATTGTTCACCTAGGGCCCTTGCCTTCATGTGGGGCGCACCATCGATGGTCCATCAACAGAGGCCTCTATTGTAGTGTGGATTATTCACCTAGGGCCCTTGCCTTCATGTGGGGCGCACCATCCATGGTCCATCAACAGAGGCCTCTATTGTAGTGTGGATTGTTCACCTAGGGCCCTTGCCTTCATGTGGGGCGCACCATCCATGGTCCATTAACAGAGGCCTCTATTGTAGTGTGGATTGTTCACCTAGGGCCCTTGCCTTCATGTGGGGCGCACCATCCATGGTCCATTAACAGAGGCCTCTATTGTAGTGTGGATTGTTCACCTTTGTGTGGTGGTGGTGTGGTGGTGGTGTTGACGTGCTGTGGTGGTGTTGACGTGTTGTGATGTTGATGTGTTGGGGTGGTGTTGATGGGTGGTGGTGATGTTAACATGTTGTGGTGGTGGTGTTGACGTGTTGTGGTGTTGACGTGTTGTGGTGATGTTGACGTGTTATGGTGGTGTTGATGTGTTGTGGTGGTGTTGATGTGTTGTGGTGTGTTGTTGTGGTGGTGTCGTGATGTTGACGTGTTGTGATGTTGACTTGTTCTGGTGATGTTGACGTGTTGTGGTGATGTTGACGTGTTATGGTGGTGTTGATGTGTGGTGGTGGTGTTGATGTGTTGTGGTGCCGTGTTGTGGTGGTGGTGTCGTGATGTTGACGTGTTGTGATGTTGGTGTGTTGTGGTGATGTTGACATGTTGCGGTGATGTTGACGTGTGGTGGCGATGTTGTTGTGATGTTGACATGTGGTGTTGTGTTGACATGTTGTGATGTTGACGTGTTGTGGTGATGTGATGTTGACATGTTATGGTGATGTTGACATGTTGTGATGTTGATGTGTTGTCGAGATGTTGGCATGTTGTGGTGATGTTGACATGTGATGTTGACATGTGGTGATGTTGACATGTGGTGATGTTGACATGTGGTGATGTTGACATGTGGTGGTGATGTTGACATGTGGATGTTGACATGTTGTGTGTTGTGATGTTGACATGTTGTGGTGATGTTGACATGTGGTAATGTTGATGTGTTGTGGTGATGTTGATGTGTTGTGTGTGATGTTATGGTGATGTTGACATGTTGTGTTGTTGACATGTTGTGGTGATGTTGACGTGTTGTGATGTCGTGTTATGGTGATGTTGACATGTGGTGTTGTTGACATGTTGTGGTGATGTTGTCGTGGTGTTGTCGTGTTGTGATGTTGACATGTTGTCGAGATGTTGATGTGTTGTAATGTTGATGTGTTATCATGATGTTAATGTGTTGTCATGATGTGGATGTGGTGTTGACATGTTGTCATGATGTTGAATGTGGTCTTGATGTGTTGACGTGTTGCCATGATTTTGACTTGTTGGCGTGGTGGTGTTGTGATGTTGACGTGTTGTGGTGGTGTTGTCTGTGGTGATGTTGACGTGTCGTCTGTGGTGATGTTGTCATGATGTGGACGTGGTGTTGACATGTTGTCATGATGTTGAATGTTGTCTTGATGTTGTGGTGTTGATGTGTTGCTATGATTTTGACCTGGCGTTGTGTTGTGATGTTGATGTGTTGTGGTGATGTTGATGTGTTGTCTGTGGTGATGTTGTCATGATGTTGACATTTTTGTCGTGATGTTGACATGTGATGTGGTGTTGACGTGTTATATGATGTTGACATGTGATGCTGATGTGTTGTGATGTTGCCATGTTATGGTGATGTCATGATGTTGTCGTGATGTTGACGTGTTGTGATGTTGATGTGATGTTGATATGTTATAATGTTTACGCGTTGTTGTGATGTTGACATGTTGTGGTGATGTTGACGTGTTGTGATGTTGGCATGTTGTGGTGATGTGGACGTGTTGTGGTGATGTGGACGTGTTGTCATGATGTGGACGTGTTATGATGTGGTCGTTGTGATGTTGACGTGTTATGTTGATGTTGACATGTTATGTTGATGTTGCGATGTTGTCGTGATGTTGATATGTTGTGATGTTGAGGTGTTGTCATGATGTTTTTTTGTTGTTGTGGTGATGTTGACGTGTTGTGATGATGTTGACATGTGGTGATGTTGACGTGTTCAACTGTTGTCATGATGTTTTGTTGTTGTGGTGATGTTGACGTGTTGTGATGATGTTGACATGTGGTGATGTTGACGTGTTCAACTGTTGTCGTGATGTTGACGTGTTGTGATGTACAGAGACGTTCATGGACAACTTAGCACCCAGCATGCACTCCATGGTGAGGTGGGGCATGAGTCGAAATGTTGTGATGTTGGTGATGTTGACGTGTTCAACTGTTGTCGTGATGTTGACGTGTTGTGATGTACTGAGCCGTTCATGGACAACCAGAGCACCCAGCATGCACTCCATGGTGAGGTGGGGCATGAGTAGAAATGATCGTGATGTTGACGTGTTGTGATGTACTGAGCCGTTCATGGACAACCAGAGCACCCAGCATGCACTCCATGGTGAGGTGGGGCATGAGTAGAAATGATCGTGATGTTGACGTGTTGTGATGTACTGAGCCGTTCATGGACAACCAGAGCACCCAGCATGCACTCCATGGTGAGGTGGGGCATGAGTAGAAATGATCGTGATGTTGACGTGTTGTGATGTACTGAGCCGTTCATGGACAACCAGAGCACCCAGCATGCACTCCATGGTGAGGTGGGGCATGAGTAGAAATGATCGTGATGTTGACGTGTTGTGATGTACTGAGCCGTTCATGGACAACCAGAGCACCCAGCATGCACTCCATGGTGAGGTGGGGCATGAGTAGAAATGATCGTGATGTTGACGTGTTGTGATGTACTGAGCCGTTCATGGACAACCAGAGCACCCAGCATGCACTCCATGGTGAGGTGGGGCATGAGTAGAAATGATCGTGATGTTGACGTGTTGTGATGTACTGAGCCGTTCATGGACAACCAGAGCACCCAGCATGCACTCCATGGTGAGGTGGGGCATGAGTAGAAATGATCGTGATGTTGACGTGTTGTGATGTACTGAGCCGTTCATGGACAACCAGAGCACCCAGCATGCACTCCATGGTGAGGTGGGGCATGCAAGGGGAGGCGCACGACCAGATGAGGCCACCTGGGGATAATTTACATATCATCATGCTGTTATTTCAGAGTCACTCAGGCTCCATATGCACCCTCATACATGTAACCCTAACCCTAACCCTAACCCTAACCCTAGTCATTCTGGCACCATTCACACCCTCATCATGCACTCCATGGCAGAGTGGTTCATGCCATCATCATGATGTTATTTCATACTGTGTTGCAGAGTCATTCTGGCACCATTCACACCCTCATCATGCACTCCATGGCAGAGTGGTTCATGCCATCATCATGATGTTATTTCATACTGTGTTGCAGAGTCATTCTGGCACCATTCACACCCTCATCATGCACTCCATGGCAGAGTGGTACATGTTATCATCATGTTGTGATTTCATACTGTGTTGCAGTCATTCTGGCACCATTCGCACCCTCATCATGCACTCCATGGCAGAGTGGTTCATGTCATCATCATGTTGTTATTTCATACTGTGTTGCAGAGTCATTCTGGCACCATTCGCACCCTCATCATGCACTCCATGGCAGAGTGGTTCATGTCATCATCATGTTGTTATGTCATTCTGGCACCATTCGCACCCTCATCATGCACTCCATGGCAGAGTGGTTCATGTTATCATCATGTTGTGATTTCATACTGTGTTGCAGAGTCATTCTGGCACCATTCGCACCCTCATCATGCACTCCATGGCAGAGTGGTTCATGTCATCATCATGTTGTTATTTCATACTGTGTTGCAGAGTCATTCTGGCACCATTCGCACCCTCATCATGCACTCCATGGCAGAGTGGTACATGCGGGGGGAGGCACACGACCAGATGAGGCTCACTCGCATCCTGGACTGCGCTCAAGACCTCAAGGTGGGGCAACTTATGTTAATGTCCATAGGGGTGGAGAGGGAGGAGGAATATTTCTATGAGTGTGTGTGTGTGTGGGGAGGGCAAGTTCTTGTGAATGTGTGTGTGTGTGCGCAAGTTCTGTGAGTGTGTGTGTGCTGAATTCTATTCACATTGTAATGTCAGGGTTCATAGGAGCCTTACCAGTCCTTATAAGTCTTGACCAATTGAAATCTCCAAGTAAGGCATTACAAGTGCTTACATTCACTTCAAGGTCCTTACAAGTCCTGACAGCTGCCAAAGACTGCCCTGAGCAGCAAGACCATACTCAAAATAGATCGCAGAAGCATCACTTTTACACAGTTTGAGAAACATCGCTCAGCACCTACTCCACCTTACCCCCCTCCCCCACCTTCCCGTTTCAACTGACCACTTAGCAGACGAACGATGCACCGCGAGTTGTCAAGAGAAATTGGACTGAAATCTCATTCATTCTTTATCCTGGTGTCGTTTTGCGAGAAAACGTGTATATCTGTGTCAGCCATAGTTTTTTTAATCTGCTTAGACATTGTTCACAATGCTGGGAAAGTGTTCCTTTCAAGATCGTTGGCTAAAAGATGGACATTATCCTTAGGCCTACAGGTCCTTACAAGGTCCTTACTTGGGGATAGCTGAAAGCCCTGGGAACCCTGAATGTGTATGTTTTATGTTTTTTGCTATTCCATGTCTCAGGCTCTCTTCATGTTGCTGAACGCTTCGCCCTATGCCTTTGTGGTGGATCTAACCTGCCTGGCCTCACGCAGAGAGTACCTCACATTATGTATTTTTTTTTTTTTAACATATATCTTTTATTGTTCCAGGCTCTGTCCATGTTGCTGAACGCTTCGCCCTATGCCTTTGTGGTGGATCTAGCCTGCCTGGCCTCACGCAGAGAGTACCTCACATTATGTATTTTTTTTTTTTTACATATATCTCTCCAGGCTCTGTCCATGTTGCTGAACGCTTCGCCCTATGCCTTTGTGGTGGATCTAGCCTGCCTGGCCTCACGCAGAGAGTACCTCAAGCTGGACAAATGGCTGTCAGACAAGATTGCCGAACACAAGGTGACTGCATCAGTTGTTGTTTTTCCCATTATTATGATGAAGAAATATTATCTACAAATAATTGATGAGAAATACCTTCCCAAATTGCTTGCTCCTCTCAATAGGAGTAGTCATGCCAGGCAGGCAGCTCTTGTTCCTTCTGTATGTCCAACCACACGTCCTCGTCGTAGGAGGCGGGCAACGACTTAAGCTGGCTTATGTGGAAAGGCCCTCCCATGGGGATACCGGGAGGTCTTTCAGCAGAAATAGTTCCCCCTTCTTCTGGAAGTTCTATGCTAGTAACTTCCCCTACTCTATCACTTTCTTTGACTCTGCCTTTTCTCTTCGGTCCATTTTTTGCTTTCTGGCGTCTACTTCTTTCTGCCTTATTGGTCCATTCTCCTGCATTTTTTCTATAAAACCCTTCCATGTTTTTTCTTTTTACAATTTATGACATGCCAGGTTTTTTTTTTTTATTGTACACTGGGATTCTGCAGAAAAGAAAAAACGTGAGATTCTGCTTATTTGCTTATATAGCGCACTTGACGTGAGACTTACGCACTTGAGTGGGCACCTGTTGTCCATTCTGCAGTGCATATTTGCTTATATAGCCTTTTTTATGTATTTTAGCTTACTAGTATGTATTTGTTATCCTTTTTTACTGCTTTTGGTGTTTTTTAACCTGGACTCGATAAATAGAGCGGAATGGCTTACGTTTCCAGCACTGTCTGGAATTATATGCTATAGGGTATAATGATGGAAGTGTCATGTTATGAATTGTACTACATTTTTTTGTTTTCAGGTTTTGTACGTTGTTAAGATTCATGGATTTGTGTTTTGCTATACGTGGTCGAACTTAACGCGGTGACAATCCTGAGATAACCATAGCTGTTGACAGGACTATAATAGACTAACTAACTAACTAAGCTCTTTCCACCCCACTCCATGTATTTGTTAATTGCATCTCAACCCACAAGAGGGGAGTAATGGGGAGTGCGCCGGGAGGGAGGACTAACATTGGTAGACCAACACATAGCAGGGTGCTTGGCAGTGCGTGTCTTTGCAGTTGGTGAGTGTAGAATGATGCCTTGGTTCTAGAAGAAGTTAACTCTTCTACTGCCGTCGGCGGGTAAACTCGCCGAGTCAGACTTTACTGTTGCAAGCCGTGTGCGAGTTTGACCGCCAGCAACCTTGGGAAACCCGGTGTCCCCCTTTTGCGCTATTTATATCAAGTGACATCACATCCTTTACTTCCGTGACATGCGCAGTTCGCTCAGGGAAAGCACAATCTTCCGCCATCTTCATTTGTAGGCTAAATTTTGTAATTTTCAATCGATTTTCGTCGCGTTTTCGACGATGGAAACTGACAACTTTTGGCGTGAACCTCTACAAGATGGCGATAGTGCCGACGAAGCATTTACTGTGGAAAAAGTGGCAGAATCTGAACTTAGGCGAATCAAAAAGAGCATCGAAAGTGTTGAAACGATCTTGGGTTTGCAGCAGCAGATCGACACAGGTAAATTTAGTGATGATTCGAGCGAGTATTTTTTTTAATGAATTTTTAAAGTGAGTGTGTGCGAAAATCAGTGCAGCGGCAAAAATTACTTGGTGCGCAACAGTAAACAGTCTAAGTAATACTTGGTAGTAGAAGAGTTAAACTATTGGTAGGGGGGTGAGGGATCGGGGTGGGGGAAATACAATGAGGAATAAGGTGTTTCATCTCTCCCAGGGGGTCTTTCATACAGTGAATCCCTTCACCTTCTGGAAGTTCTGTGCTTGTAACTTCCTCTAATCTGTCACTCTCTGACTCTGCCTTTTCCCTTTGCTTACTGTTATCTTTTATCTTTCTGCCTAACCGGTCCATATTTTAAAGAAATTCTTACAAAGATTATTTCCAGCTGAAGACAGACATGCTGTGCTTAACTATTTCTTAGGCGCATAACATCGGCATGATGACAGTAAAGTGTCTGGTTGATCGATGAAGTAGTATTCCATCCTACATCCTATGAAGTAATATGGTAGCTTAAAGGATTAGGCTTTCCTGCAATCCTTGTTAACCAAACAAGGAAAAGTGTCTGGTCGATCGATGAAGTAGTATTCCATCCTACAACCTTCAGAGGCTGTTCATTTTAGCGTGTTTTGTTTTTCACACTCTATGCTGTCCTCAGAGGCTGTCCATTTTAGCGTGTTTTGTTTTTCACACTCTATGCTGTCCTCAGAGGCTGTTCATTTTAGCGTGTTTTGTTTTTCACACTCTGTGCTGTCCTCAGAGGCTGTTCATTTTAGCATGTTTTGTTTTTCACACTCTATGCTGTCCTCAGAGGCTGTTCATCTTAGCGTGTTTTGTTTTTCACACTCTATGCTGTCCTCAGAGGCTGTTCATTTTAGCGTGTTTTGTTTTTCACACTATGCTGTCCTCAAAGGCTGTTCATTTTAGCGTGTTTTTCACACTCTGTGCTGTCCTCACAGGCTGTTCATCTTAGCGTGTTTTTCACACTCTGTGCTGTCCTCAGAGGCTGTTCATTTTAGCGTGTTTTGTTTTTCACACTCTATGCTGTCCTCAAAGGCTGTTCATCTTAGCATGTTATGTTTTTCACACTCTGTGCTGTCCTCAGAGGCTGTTCATCTTAGCGTGTTTTTCACACTCTATGCTGTCCTCAGAGGCTGTTCATCTTAGCGTGTTTTTCACACTCTATGCTCTCCTCAGAGGCTGTTCATCTTAGTGTGTTTTGTTTTTCACACTCTGTGCTGTCCTCAGAGGCTGTTCATCTTAGCGTGTTTTTCACACTCTGTGCTGTCCTCAGAGGCTGTTCATCTTAGCGTGTTTTGTTTTTCACACTCTATGCTGTCCTCAGAGGCTGTTCATCTTAGTGTGTTTTTCACACTCTGTGCTGTCCTCAGAGGCTGTTCATCTTAGCGTGTTTTGTTTTTCACACTCTGTGCTGTCCTCAGAGGCTGTTCATCTTAGTGTGTTTTTCACACTCTGTGCTGTTCTCAGAGGCTGTTCATCTTAGCGTGTTTTTCACACTCTGTGCTGTCCTCAGAGGCTGTTCATCTTAGCGTGTTTTGTTTTTCACACTCTGTGCTGTCCTCAGAGGCTGTTCATCTTAGTGTGTTTTTCACACTCTGTGCTGTTCTCAGAGGCTGTTCATCTTAGCGTGTTTTTCACACTCTGTGCTGTCCTCAGAGGCTGTTCATCTTAGTGTGTTTTTCACACTCTATGCTGTCCTCAAAGGCTGTTCATCTTAGCGTGTTATGTTTTTCACACTCTGTGCTGTTCTCAGAGGTTGTTCATCTTAGCGTGTTTTTCACACTCTGTGCTGTCCTCAGAGGCTGTTCATCTTAGCGTGTTTTTCACACTCTGTGCTGTCCTCAGAGGCTGTTCATCTTAGTGTGTTTTTCACACTCTGTGCTGTCCTCAGAGGCTGTTCATCTTAGCGTGTTTTTCACACTCTGTGCTGTCCTCAGAGGCTGTTCATCTTAGTGTGTTTTTCACACTCTGTGCTGTCCTCAGAGGCTGTTCATCTTAGCGTGTTTTTCACACTCTGTGCTGTCCTCAGAGGCTGTTCATCTTAGTGTGTTTTTCACACTCTGTGCTGTCCTCAGAGGCTGTTCATCTTAGCGTGTTTTTCACACTCTGTGCTGTCCTCAGAGGCTGTTCATCTTAGCGTGTTTTTCACACTCTGTGCTGTCCTCAGAGGCTGTTCATCTTAGCGTGTTTTTCACACTCTGTGCTGTCCTCAGAGGCTGTTCATCTTAGCGTGTTTTTCACACTCTGTGCTGTCCTCAGAGGCTGTTCATCTTAGCGTGTTTTTCACACTCTGTGCTGTCCTCAGAGGCTGTTCATCTTAGCGTGTTTTTCACACTCTATGCTGTTCTCAGAGGCTGTTCATCTTAGCGTGTTTTTCACACTCTGTGCTGTCCTCAGAGGCTGTTCATCTTAGTGTGTTTTTCACACTCTATGCTGTCCTCAGAGGCTGTTCATCTTAGTGTGTTTTTCACACTCTGTGCTGTCCTCAGAGGCTGTTAATCTTAGTGTGTTTTTCACACTCTATGCTGTTCTCAGAGGCTGTTCATCTTAGTGTGTTTTTCACACTCTATGCTGTCCTCAGAGGCTGTTCATCTTAGTGTGTTTTTCACACTCTATGCTGTCCTCAGAGGCTGTTAATCTTAGTGTGTTTTTCACACTCTATGCTGTCCTCAGAGGCTGTTCATCTTAGTGTGTTTTTCACACTCTGTGCTGTTCTCAGAGGCTGTTCATCTTAGTGTGTTTTTCACACTCTATGCTGTCCTCAGAGGCTGTTCATCTTAGTGTGTTTTTCACACTCTATGCTGTCCTCAGAGGCTGTTCATCTTAGTGTGTTTTTCACACTCTATGCTGTCCTCAGAGGCTGTTCATCTTAGTGTGTTTTTCACACTCTGTGCTGTCCTCAGAGGCTGTTCATCTTAGTGTGTTTTTCACACTCTATGCTGTCCTCAGAGGCTGTTAATCTTAGTGTGTTTTTCACACTCTGTGCTGTTCTCAGAGGCTGTTAATCTTGTGTGTTTTTCACACTCTGTGCTGTCCTCAGAGGCTGTTCATCTTAGTGTGTTTTTCACACTCTATGCTGTCCTCAGAGGCTGTTCATCTTAGTGTGTTTTTCACACTCTATGCTGTCCTCAGAGGCTGTTCATCTTAGTGTGTTTTTCACACTCTGTGCTGTCCTCAGAGGCTGTTCATCTTAGTGTGTTTTTCACACTCTATGCTGTCCTCAGAGGCTGTTAATCTTAGTGTGTTTTTCACACTCTGTGCTGTTCTCAGAGGCTGTTAATCTTGTGTGTTTTTCACACTCTGTGCTGTCCTCAGAGGCTGTTCATCTTAGTGTGTTTTTCACACTCTATGCTGTCCTCAGAGGCTGTTCATCTTAGTGTGTTTTTCACACTCTGTGCTGTCCTCAGAGGCTGTTCATCTTAGTGTGTTTTTCACACTCTATGCTGTCCTCAGAGGCTGTTCATCTTAGTGTGTTTTTCACACTCTGTGCTGTCCTCAGAGGCTGTTCATCTTAGCGTGTTTTTCACACTCTGTGCTGTCCTCAGAGGCTGTTCATCTTAGCGTGTTTTTCACACTCTGTGCTGTCCTCAGAGGCTGTTCATCTTAGTGTGTTTTTCACACTCTGTGCTGTCCTCAGAGGCTGTTCATCTTAGTGTGTTTTTCACACTCTGTGCTGTCCTCAGAGGCTGTTAATCTTAGTGTTTTTTTCACACTCTGTTCTGTCCTCAGAGGCTGTTCATTTTAGTGTGTTTTTTGTTTTACTGAAGCAGCGCTGCCCTTAGCTGTTAGGAGAAAAAGATCAGGATCAGCTCTTGGACAATATAATCTTTTCTATGACTATTGGCCTCTGCAACTAGGGTTATTAACGCCCTTGACAGTGAGAGTGAATCCCTTGCTGGTCAGTACTGAAAAGGGCATTCACTCTTGCGAAAGGCAGCCATTTAGTGGCCTCAAATAGGGTTATTGGCGAGAGTCATTCCCTTGTTTGGTCAGTGCTCAACCATCTTCCCCCACCCACCAAGGGCATTCACTCTTGCATAAGGTGTTCTTTGCTCTAGCCAATAGATGACTTATTAATGCTAATATATGTTAATTTTATTGTGTTCAGGAGCCGTTCATCTCGGCCTGCGTGTCTTTCCTGAAGAGGCGTTGCCCCCAGCTGTCAGGGGGAAAAGATCAGGACCAGCCCCTGAACAATGCTGTTTTATTCATTACTAGGCTGTTGTTAATGACTGAATTACTGTGTTCAGGAGCCGTTCATCTCAGCCTGCGTGTCTTTCCTGAAGAGGCGTTGCCCCCAGCTGTCAGGGGGAAAAGATCAGGACCAGCCCCTAAACAAAACCACGACCTTGCTACCTGACGCTATCACCACTATACTGCACTGCCTCAAACAAGTGGCCAGGTATAATGATAACAATAGTGGAGAACTGTAATACAGTGGTACCCCTCTAATAAGACCTTGAAAGTGCGGTGAAAAAAAAGTCTTATCTGAGGGGTGGTCTTGTTAGAGGACCAAGCATCTTTTCCGAGTCGCCATACGCGGATTTTCCCGAATCCATTTAAAAATTTTTTTATGCTGGTCATCACCTGTGCGTGTAGACATCGTCAATCTCGGTAAAAACGAACCGTTCTCATGTCGAAATTGAAGAATTTAATCAGCCATATCACGATCTGACCACTAAATTTCACCACTTTTATGCACATGTGTCATCACTGAGCAGCTTATGATCAAAGTGTGAAATGAAACAGTCGCGATCGTGTCGATCTTTACGAACTCTGTGCACACGTAAATGCGAAGTCAACTTCCAAGTTGAAACTTGGTGATCGGTCATACTCCATAAGTTGGAACTCAGTGAATCAGAATGGTTTCACTTTTTAAAAAAAAAGTTGAAAAGCAGCTCCTTTCCGCTATCAGACTGATAAATCGGCGTTAGTGTGTGCACTACAACTCTCGCTGAATGCAAACAATTCACAAAATCCGATAAATGAAAGCAGCTGGCGCATTAGCGTTTGCCGTGATTTCGTATCTGCGGTGTATGCGGCGCCATTTTGTCAGCTGAGTTGTATGCGCGGTAAAAGTTCTGTGTGTGCAAACTGTGACTAAAAATGAACTGCCACAGCGTTACTTTGTCATGTTTTGTGTTGTGTTGTGTCGTGCATAATCCAGTATTTAGTAGGTCCGTTATGGCGAAGATTAGGTCTGTACTGTTATGTGTAGTTTGTGTGTGAGTGCAACATGGGCCATCGAAGTTGCCATCGGACCCGTTGCCATGACTTTCGATCACGAGTTCGTCTGCTTTTCATCGAGAGATCGATTTGCACGAACTTGACTGCAAGTCGGAACTCAGGAAAAGTCGTATTTGCGGCATAGGATATATAGTGGAATGTGTTCGGGGGAAAAAAAATCGGTCGTATGTGAGGAGAAGTCGCATTTGCGAGCGTCTTATTAGAGGGGTACCACTGTATATAACTGTAATATAGATGATAACAATAATATATAACTGTAATATAGATGGTATTGCTGCCTGACGCTATCACCACTATACTGCACTGCCTCAAACAAGTGGCCAGGTATAATGATAACAATAGTGGAGAACTGTAATATATAACTAATATAGATGATGAACCTGCATGCAAAATTGTATGAAAAACCGTCCATTAGATGAAACGTTATAGCAGTTTAATGTCTCCACATAGTAATCGCTACCTCAGAGCAACACCTGTATATCTCCAAAATGGCTGATTTGAGAAAAGCCCACTTGAAGTTTTTAAACAACAGCAGAAAACACACAAGTCCTTCTACATTGACAAAACTGACAGTAGTGTAAGTTCTGATAGTAATGTACAAGTGCTGAAAGAGGTTTTAAATTTCAATTGACAGAAAAGGCTCAAATATACATTTGCAAACACTAGTCATGCTCTGCACGGGAAGTGTCTTGCTGTGGCTGGATATAATTTAGAGGAACACCAGTTTTCCCATCACAAGCCTACTGTTGTATAAAACATGCCTGCCCTTCCCCTCAGTGCAGCACTGGGTACAGCAGACCACTTTTCTTTTCAACTGCTGTGGCATATAGCATATCTGATGTCTGGCTCCCCTGCTGAGAGAAACAGCCAGACCACCGCTGCCATAGCCAGCTGTGAACTAAGAGTGTAAACAATCTCCCTGCCCCAAAACTTGAGCGATACTGGAGCATACCTCCTTTACCCAAGTGTACTATAAAGATGTATGCATCTTTTGGTAGATAATGTGACCCTTCTGTTTACTCAGTCAGGCTCCTCAGCTAGTCTGACTGAAACATGCCGACTTTGGTTTCCGACTATGACTACCAGATAGCAAAAGGGTTATAAAAAACTTATATAGTATCCCAGGTAATATTCTCTAGTATTGAAGTGAGAATAGTTGTTCATTCATTCTGATAAATTATTTGACACAATAAGATAATAAACATATTCTCACCTTTATTCCACATGCGCTTTGACTGTATGGCATTGTTCTTTGAATTGACTTTGATCCACAAACACAGGACATTCTTATACAGGCCAATAATGATGATTATAACAATATCCGTCTCCTCTTCTTGTCACTCTTCACTAGGCAAAAAAAAGAGGTTTGTTTCCGGTTTCTTGACCGACCCTAGTTTTTGGCCGCCGACCCTAAACTTTTTTTGGACCATTGGGGGATTTTTAAAAAAAAAATCAATAACACGAAAGCAGTCTTCCAGATTACGCAAAGATGTGCGTCACGGTCGTCAATGATGTACAGCTTAAAGAATTTGACGTAAAAATTCACCTCCTAGTGCATCATTTTGACGTACATTTTTAAAAAAATTAAAAAGAGAAGCAGACATACCTACCCTATTTTTAAAACTGATGAAACAGGAAACAGACCCTTTCTTGCCCGATTATTTTTTTAGTATTATTACACAGACCAATAATGATGACCATAACACAAATATATCTGTCTCCTCTTTTTGTCACTCTTCACTATCATTCAACAGACCAATAATAATGATCACAACACAATATCTGTCTCCTCTTCACTATCATTACACAGACCAATAATAATGATCATAACACAATATCTGTCTCCTCTTCTTGTCACTCTTCACTATCATTACACAGACCAATAATGATGATCATAACACAATATCTGTCCTCTTCTTGTCACTTCACTATCATTACACAGACCAATAATAATGATCATAACACAATATCTGTCTCCTCTTCACTATCATTACACAGACCAATAATAATGATCACAACACAATATCTGTCTCCTCTTCTTGTCACTCTTCACTATCATTCAACAGACCAATAATGATGATCATAACACAATATCTGTCTCCTCTTCTTGTCACTCTTCACTATCATTACACAGACCAATAATAATGATCATAACACAATATCTGTCTCCTCTTCTTGTCACTCTTCACTATCATTACACAGACCAATAATAATGATCATAACACAATATCTGTCTCCTATTCTTGTCACTCTTCACTATCATTACACAGACCAATAATAATGATCATAACACAAATATCTGTCTCCTCTTCTTGTCACTCTTCACTATCATTACACAGACCAATAATGATGATCATAACACAATATCTGTCTCCTCTTCTTGTCACTCTTCACTATCATTCAACAGACCAATGAACAACACAATATCTGTCTCCTCTTCTTGTCACTCTTCACTATCATTACACAGACCAATAATAATGATCATAACACAATATCTGTCTCCTCTTCTTGTCACTCTTCACTATCATTACACAGACCAATAATAATGATCATAACACAATATCTGTCTCCTCTTCTTGTCACTCTTCACTATCATTCAACAGACCAATAATGATGATCATAACACAAATATATCTGTCTCCTCTTTTTGTCACTCTTCACTATCATTCAACAGACCAATAATAATGATCATAACACAATATCTGTCTCCTCTTCTTGTCACTCTTCACTATCATTACACAGACCAATAATGATGATCATAACACAATATCTGTCTCCTCTTCTTGTCACTCTTCACTATCATTCAACAGACCAATAATAATGATCATAACACAATATCTGTCTCCTCTTCTTGTCACTCTTCACTATCATTACACAGACCAATAATGATGATCATAACACAATATCTGTCTCCTCTTCTTGTCACTCTTCACTATCATTACACAGACCAATAATGATGATCATAACACAATATCTGTCTCCTCTTCTTGTCACTCTTCACTATCATTACACAGACCAATAATAATGATCATAACACAATATCTGTCTCCTCTTCTTGTCACTCTTCACTATCATTCAACAGACCAATAATGATGATCATAACACAATATCTGTCTCCTCTTCTTGTCACTCTTCACTATCATTACACAGACCAATAATATATGATCATAACCAATAATAATGATCATAACACAATATCTGTCTCCTCTTCTTGTCACTCTTCACTATCATTACACAGACCAATAATAATGATCATAACACAATATCTGTCTCCTCTTCTTGTCACTCTTCACTATCATTACACAGACCAATAATGATGATCATAACACAATATCTGTCTCCTCTTCTTGTCACTCTTCACTATCATTACACAGACCAATAATAATGATCATAACACAATATCTGTCTCCTCTTCTTGTCACTCTTCACTATCATTACACAGACCAATAATGATGATCATAACACAATATCTGTCTCCTCTTCTTGTCACTCTTCACTATCATTCAACAGACCAATAATGATGATCATAACACAATATCTGTCTCCTCTTCTTGTCACTCTTCACTATCATTACACAGACCAATAATAATGATCATAACACAAATATCTGTCTCCTCTTCTTGTCACTCTTCACTATCATTACACAGACCAATAATAATGATCATAACACAATATCTGTCTCCTCTTCTTGTCACTCTTCACTATCATTACACAGACCAATAATAATGATCATAACACAATATCTGTCTCCTCTTCACTATCATTACACAGACCAATAATGATGATCATAACACAATATCTGTCTCCTCTTCTTGTCACTCTTCACTATCATTACACAGACCAATAATAATGATCATAACACAATATCTGTCTCCTCTTCTTGTCACTCTTCACTATCATTCAACAGACCAATAATAATGATCATAACACAATATCTGTCTCCTCTTCTTGTCACTCTTCACTATCATTACACAGACCAATAATGATGATCATAACACAATATCTGTCTCCTCTTCTTGTCACTCTTCACTATCATTACACAGACCAATAATAATGATCATAACACAATATCCGTATCCTCTTTTTATGACTCTTCACTATCATTCAACAGACCCTCCCAACCCAACCCCCACCTACCACCCCACCCACCCACCCATCGGCTGCCTTTTGCCCCTTCAAAAAATGTGACTAACAATAAAGATCAATTAAGATAAGACATAAGATATAAGGGTTTTTATCAGCCCGTAATAGACGAGTGTATGGTGACAGTGGTTGCCAAATTGGCAAATAATTTGATTGAATGTGGTAATGAATCTAGGCAAGAATGATCACATTGAAATTTGATTGAATGTGGTAATGAATCTAGGCAAGAATGATCACATTGACTGGAACAATTTTGATTATTGCACAAACACACACACACACACCACACACACACACACACACGCGCGTACACATGCATGCACGCACGCACACACGCACACACGCACACACACACACACACAGCTGGTGATAATTATGATAGCATCAACAGCAATTAATACCAGAAGAATACCACAGGACAAAATTTGATAAAATAATTATTGCAACAGAAGTCAAATGGACACACACACACATACACACCTCTCGCTAAACTATCTCTCTCTCTCTCTCTTTCACACACACACACACACACACACACACGCTCGCGCGCGCCACGCGCGCGCGCGACACACACACACACAGTCATTAATCCGTGTAAGAACCATACTTTATAACCTTTAAATGCTTTTCTTGTGTAATCTGCTAGGCCCCCATACCCTGTCTTTCATTATTACCATGATCTCCTTGTATCATCATCATAGCTAGAATATGTTTATTAAACAATAAACACATATTATTTTTTCTTTTTGTAAATCAAGACACCCCCCCCCCTTCCCCCCCCCCCCCCCCAGCTTTCAAAGGAAAAAACCCGATAAACAAATGAATAAACAAGTCAATAAATTAATAAACATATAAATGAATAGCATTTCAAACAATGAAAAATAAAACAAAAAATACAAACATGAAAAAAACCTTAGCTTCAGATGAAAAACTGGTTAGTAGTGCAGGTTTCCTTCTCAGTAGACTAAGAGATAAACTGTTTCTACAGATAGAGCAGCAGTTTGTTTAGATAACTCTTCAGGCACCCGTGGAGTAAGAGACAGCTGACACATACTTGATCCCCGGTCCACCAAGTCCAGTCTCCCATTTCCTCCTGGGAAAGGGGGCTAAGTGCTCAGTGTAATCAGGAAGGCATATGTTTTCGTTCCGCTTAGGCAGCAAAATTTCAGGAAAAGGGGGACCACTGGCAAGGTGATCAGTGGTTGTTCCCCCTTTCTTTCTCACTTATCTTGTACTCTGTGAGGTACAGTTGATTAATCCTGTGTGGTCTGGTGTTCCTTTAAACCTAGAGGAAATTTGGCTCTATGCAACACCAGTTTACTAGATTTATCTCAGCAATTATGCAACATTGCATCACCAGGTTTTGACATATAGAAAAGACTATAAAAAGACACAAAAAGCACAAAAAAACCCAAACCCCCAAATTTGGAGGTAGACCAGTGTTGCTCTGAGGTAGCGTTAAATATAGTGATTTTCCGCCCTTCAAATCGCAATATTCTTGTACCTTTAGCTTATCATTGTAACAAAACTGTGGCATTCGCATACCTGAAACAATTAGGCGATATCTCTATAACATATATACTGTGCAACTGTATTTCAGTCCTATATATATCTCTGTCTCTGTTTGTGTCTCTCTCTTCTCTCTTTCTCTGTCTGTCCCCCTGTCTGGCTCTCTGTGTCTCTGTCTTTCTCTGTCTCTCTGTGTCTGTATGTCTCTCTGTCTCTCTCTCTTTCTCTCGTTCTCTTTCTCTCTCTATCGTTATAAGTGTGGGTGTGAGTGTGATTTGTTAATAGTGTGGCCTGGGCGTCTTTAAGTGTCCATCAGTGTGAGTGTTTCAAGTTGGTTGCGAAAGTGTACTGTAGATTATGTCATTCATTATTTGGGCGTGATTGAGAAATTGACTGAGGGATCAGGGAAGGGGGGTGTTGGTCAATGTTTGATGTATACTTTTTGTTCATTGTGTTTATTTTAGTGATTTCTGTAAAGCGCTTAGAGCTTAAAGATTAGGCGCTATAAAAGTTGTCTTAATAAATAAATAAATAATAGAGAGCCAGTTTGAAACCATTCAATGACTGGAAAGTGTACTGGATGGAGTGCTAAAAATAGGAGATAATGAAAATTGACATTTTGCAATTTCGACCAAGTTTGGGCCATCAGCATTTCAATATTAAGTTGAAAACTATTATGAAACATTATTTTTCTCTTAGCACAGCACCACAATAACAGCTGGTAAAATGTGTGGCCCTGGTATTCTCTGAATGTAGAAATTATGGGATGTCAAAGTTGGGGAAAATCGCATTTACAAGATTTGTGAAAAAAATAAATTATTAAAAAAATCATAACTTTTGAACGGAGAGACATAATCACTCCATTCTTTTTGTGTTATTCTTAGATTTATTTTCTCATTTACGGGGAGTAGCTGTATTTCAGCTGTGTGACCATTTAATTTTTATGTGCCATTAGCTACTTCTAGTTAATACTGGGTAACGGTAAAGATGTGCTAAAACCCCCCCCCCACCCCCCACCCCCCCCACCCTGCATTTCTCGGTTAATTCCATTTTTTCGTTTTTGCCTTTCTTACCAAACATAAAGCTGTATTTTATTAACCTTTTCAGCTAATTATCTTTTTGGAATACTAACCCTAACCCTAACCCTACCCCCCCCTCTATAAGACGGAAAAACGCAATGAACCACGACTGTGACAAATGCCGCGGTGTACTGCAGTACATGGGGGTGGCGGAGGGGGGGGGGGGGGGGGGGGGGGTCCTATTAGATAATAGCCTTTATCATGACTGCAATTAATTATTGAACAAAGATAATTAGCTGAAAATGTTCATAAAATACAGCTTCATGTTTGGTAAGAAAGGCAAAAACTGAAAAATGGAATTAACCGAGAAATGTAGGGGTGGTGGCACATCTTGACCTGTACCTAATACTGTTGTTAATCTGCTTGTTGTGTTTCAGTCATGTAAATCATGACCTGCAGGATGCCATTAGCACCATGCTATCCAACCTCAGCATGACTGTTATTATTACTACTACTACTTCTTTTTCTTCCTCGATCGCTCAGACAGTTTCCTGTCAATTATGAGCACAGATGCATCATGCTGCCGTTATGCACCTAAGAAATAGCTAGGCCCAGCAAGTCGGACTTTGGCTGGAAGAAATGTTTTTTAAAGTGTTTCTTGTAAAAACTAAAAAAGGCATGAGAATGGACCGGTATGACAGAAAGATATTAGACGACTGTAAGCAAAGGAAAAGGCAGAGTCAAAGAGAGTGACAGTTTAAAGGAAGTAACAAGCACCAAACTTCCAGAAGGTGGGGGAACTATTTATACAAAAGACCACCCGGTATCCCCCCGGGGGGATTATCACTACTATTATTAGCTTGTTGTCATGTTTCAGTCATGTGAATCAAGACCTTCAGGATGCCATCAGCACCATGCTATCCAACGCCTCTGTCTACCTCAGCAAACTGAGGGGGGCTCCCCCTCCACCCGGCCCCCCCGGGGGACCCAAGCCCCCCCAGTACCCCCAGCCCATGGTCACACAGGTGAGACATTGAATGAGTGGTTGGTGTTTAACCCTCTTATATTCGGATTGTTTGAGACCAAACTTCTGCTAGATTTCATATTCTTTGGGCGAATGTAGCCCAAAATGGATTAGTGTGGTTTATGCTTCACCATTGCTAGAAATAAATGTCTACAGCCATGAAATTTTGCATGTGTGGTCATGAGGCTTTGTTCTCGGGAGTGAAGTGTGTTTTGTGTGTCTCAGACTGAAGGGTCATGTCATTGTCAACTAAATGTCACCAAATGTGTCACATATTATGGTTAACATTGTAAAACAGCGCACTGACATGCAGATTATTCATACGCATGCACGTTGGTAGGTGAAAATGAAAGCTGAAGCCTACCTGACCTAGTCTTGTTCTCTGTCCGTTGCTTCAGTTCATACTGCTAATCCAGTGAGTGACACAGAAAATTGTCAACTGTCACCAATAAAACCTATTTGGGTGTAGTTCAAACCACAACTGTACATTGTTTGTATACACTTTCACACACTGTAATACACTATAAAATACACACACACACTCAACCAGAGTTGTACAGTGCAGACCTGTTTACCATTCCGGTTTAGCCGGAATTATTCCGGAAATTTGCTAAAATTCCGGGTAAAATAGTAAATTCCGGGTGAACGCTGAAAATTCCGGATTTCGAAAAACCGTCTATTATTTGTTTCCGTTCGTAGGAAAAGACGCAAGGGTTGACTGAAACGTGTAGCTAACACGCCACGTCATCAGAAAAGGGGTTGTGTTGACGTCACATGCATTAAATGCTGCATTTTCATTGGTTAAAGGGGTGAAATAATGTTTTTATTTTGGTCGATCTATTTCGGGACTGAGCAAATGGCGGCCAGACTTTTACTGTCGATTCGAAGAGCTTTTCAGGCAGTTTTGTAATGGTAGAGATTTTAATTAGGGCTTGAAATGAGTCAATTTAGATTATATTATCACTGGAAAATACGATGATGTGAGAATTTTGAAGTTTTCAACGGAAAATGAAGTCAAAATTGATTGCGATGGCGCCGAGTTGCAACTTGGCATCCGCCGGTCTGCGGCCGAGTGATTTTTCTCTGTCCCATCGTGGACATTTCCAGGTATTTTGCTTTTTCCAGCTTGTTTTATACTAAAATTGACTAAGAATTAGTGACTGACCAGCCGCCGTGGTGTAGTGGTTAGCGTCGCGGACTACTGGCTGGGAGGTCTGGGGTTCGAATCCCATCAGAGGCGAGGGTTTTTTCGGTCCTGGACCGACTCCTACCCAGAGTGAGTGGCTATGGGCTCAATGGGAAGACTGAAACCACACAGTCGAGCTTCATCCGCTTAACGGATGCGATTCTGAGAGTGTTGCTCTAATTTCAAGACCAACACTGCAGGTGTCTGTAGTTCTCGGGCCTGGTTAACGCCGGGATATCATTATGAAAGGAAGCGTAGAGTACAGCCCTGCCATGCAGTCTCAGACCGATACGGAACTCCATAGTATCATCATCATCGTTATCATCGACCTCTTTTTCCATCAATCATAAAATTAAAAAAACAATGTCTCAAATTCTGTGGCTTTGCATGCCCTGCTCTCATGGTGACCTCAGTTTCGGTTTCCAATCCAGTCTATGCCTTGGTGCGTTCAGGTCAAAGTCATTGGGATCAGTGTGTTCTGGGGAGCTGTCGGTGGACGGTCGTGGTGGCGCCCTCGGAGGAGGACCTCACTCACGCTGGCTCCGCGACTAAGAGAATAGTGTCGTCAGTAGGGGGCTTAGTAGGTGGTGTCCTGAACAGGCTCCACTGAACTCCACCGAAGTGACTCAGCAGAAGTGCAGTGTCTCCTCGGTTGGTTGCCTCCTGACGGCCTAACATAAATTCTCTCCCCTTGGACTGCTGGTCTCGGTTTCTGCGACTTGAACAAACCCGGGTGTAGCTGCGAATTGGGATTCGGAACGAGCGGCGTGGGAGCAACGCCACTGTACAGCCCAGAAGATGGGACAGCAAAAAAAAAAAATCAAAAAAAAAAAAGAATTAGTGACTGAATTTACTAATAAAACTTTTCTGGCAAAATTGAGCCAAGAAATCATCACAATATTGAAAATCGACGCCGATGTTTGCGGAAAGGAGAAGAACAAGAAACCGCTTTATCGCGAGTCGTGTACAGATCATGTGAATTCCGGTTTTTGTTCTCAAATTCCGTTTTTTTGTGTGGCAAATTCCGGGTTTTTCATTATAAGGGTAAACAGGTCTGACAGTGATAAGTCACAGTGTGTACCACCACTGTCGTTGTGTCATTGGTGTCACCCCATCATATAGGTGTGCATACCCCACCCCCACCCCCTACCCTCCACCCTACACACACCACTGTGTCATGGTAGTCACAAAAACATTCATTCTTGCGATAATAAGAGAGCTATCTGACATAAGAGCACAGTCATGTAGGCCAAAGACGGACTGTCACTGTGGCTTGATGCCTAGGTATCACAATCAACATGTAGGCCTAGGCATGTCGTCTGCTGTGACCCTCCAAAATGGGTCAAGTGTGGGCCTTTGTTTACTTGCTCTGTGTGTTGCGCATCTGTTTGTTTTGTCTGCTGCTGTTTTGAAGAATGGGTGGGGTAAAACAAAAATAAATAATCGAGAGGGGCCGCAGTGTTTGGAAATGCATGTATGGGCCAGTTGGTTATGACTTCGGCACTCTAACCCATGGTCACTCAGTGGGACATTGGATGAGGCATTGGTGTTTAATGTACCCTAACCCTAACCCATGGGCACTCAGTGGGACATTGGATGAGGCATTGGTGTTTAATGTACCCTAACCCTAACCCATGGGCACTCAGTGGGACATTGGATGAGGCATTGGTGTTTAATGTACTCTAACCCATGGGCACTCAGTGGGACATTAGATGAGGCATTGGTGTTTAATGTACCCTAACTCTAACCCATGGGCACTCAGTGGGACATTGGATGAGGCATTGGTGTTTAATGTACCCTAACCCTAACCCATGGGCACTCAGTGGGACATTGGATGAGGCATTGGTGTTTAATGTACCCTAACCCTAACCCATGGGCACTCAGTGGGACATTGGATGAGGCATTGGTGTTTAATGTACCCTAACTCTAACCCATGGGCACTCAGTGGGACATTGGATGAGGCATTGGTGTTTAATGTACCCTAACTCTAACCCATGGGCACTCAGTGGGACATTGGATGAGGCATTGGTGTTTAATGTACCCTAACTCTAACCCATGGGCACTCAGTG
>CM065695.1:55042734-55057734 GCA_017654935.2 Phymorhynchus buccinoides | reverse complement strand
CTTTGTGTGTCTCAGACTGAAGGGTCATGTCATTGTCAACTAAATGTCACCAAATGTGTCACATTATGGTTAACATTGCAAAACAGCGCACTGACATGCAGTTTATTCATACGTATGCACGTTGGTAGGTGAAAATGAAAGCTGAAGCCTACCTGACCTAGTCTTGTTCTCTGTCCGTTGCTTCAGTTCATACTGCTAATCCAGTGAGTGTCACAGAAAATTGTCAACTGTCACCAATAAAACCTATTTGTATGTAGTTCAAAACACAACTGTACATTGTTTGTAATTGTATACACTTTCACACACTGTAATACACTTTATAAAATACACACACACACTCAACAGAGCTGTACAGTGATAAGTCACAGTGTGTACCACCACTGTCGTTGTGTCATTGGTGTCACCCCATCATATAGGTGTGCATACCCCACCCCCACCCTCCACCCTACACACACCACTGTGTCATGGTAGTCACAAAAACATTTATTCTTGCGATAATAGAGAGCTGGCTGACAGAAGAGCACAGCCATGTAGGCCAACGACCTACATGAGACCATCACTGTGGCTTGATGCCTAGGTATCACAATCAACATGTAGGCCAAAGACCTACATGAGACCATCACTGTGGCTTGATGCCTAGGTATCACAATCAACATGTAGGCCAAAGACCTACATGAGACCATCACTGTGGCTTGATGCCTAGGTATCACAATCAACATGTAGGCCAAAGACCTACATGAGACCATCACTGTGGCTTGATGCCTAGGTATCACAATCAACATGTAGGCCAACGACCTACATGAGACCATCACTGTGGCTTGATGCCTAGGTATCACAATCAACATGTAGGCCAAAGACCTACATGAGACCATCACTGTGGCTTGATGCCTAGGTATCACAATCAACATGTAGGCCTAGGCATGTCGTCTGCTGTGACCCTCCAAAGTGGGTCAAGTGTGGGCCTTTGTTTACTTGCTCTGTGTGTTGCGCATCTGTTTGTTTTGTCTGCTGCTGTTTTGAAGAATGGGTGGGGTAAAACAAAAATAAATAATCGAGAGGGGCCGCAGTGTTTGGAAATGCATGTATGGGCCAGTTGGTTATAAAATCCAAATGCATGCCATGCCGTACCGAGGCCGCCATTTTGTTTGAAATGATGCAAGCTCAGTGTTGACAACCTGACTTCAGAATCACTAATATTTTGCTCTACACCACCTCCTAAATCCACATCTGACTCGTCTTCTAACTCTTCATGGTCATATTTTTCCATTTCTTCAATAATATTATCCTACTCATAGTCCGAAATGCCGAGAAATCCTTACAATCACACACAGTAGCGCTGCAGCAGACGACAAATTCAGACCCACGCTTTCATTTACAACTGCTACACTGACACGCAAGCAGTTTTGTCTCTTTGTCTGTGAATGGACGTGAGTTGCTATCCCATAATACTAGAAGCAGTTTCATTGATCTCTCCCAAGGATGCTACCAGCTTTGTGGTCCATTCTACACACTTTCACGGGGTCTGCACGTGAAGGAAAACTACCAGGTTGAAGGTCACGGCGATTTACGTTGTGAAAACATAGGGGGGTATTGGGGAATTCCCGTAGTGTTACGATGTGAAAACATAGGGGGGTATTGGGGAATTCCTGTAGTGTTACGATGTGAAAACATAGGGGGGTATTGGGGAATTCCTGTAGTGTTACGATGTGAAAACATAGGGGGGTATTGGGGAATTCCCGTAGTGTTACGATGTGAAAACATAGGGGGTATTGGGGAATTCCCGTAGTGTTACGCTGTG
Source organism: Phymorhynchus buccinoides (assembly GCA_017654935.2). Lineage (NCBI taxonomy): Eukaryota > Metazoa > Mollusca > Gastropoda > Neogastropoda > Raphitomidae > Phymorhynchus > Phymorhynchus buccinoides. The sequence goes on along the minus strand of CM065695.1, from coordinate 55,055,936 downwards.
AAAACATAGGAGGTATTGGGGAATTCCCGTAGTGTTACCATGTGAAAACATAGGGGGGTATTGGGGAATTCCCGTAGTGTTACGGTGTGAATGCAAGAGGGTTAATCCTATGAGTTTTGTTAATTATCAGTTCCAAGTGCCTAATGTGTGTCTTAATGTCGCTGTAGTTCAGATAGGTGGAATGTGATTATTTCCAGAGTTGTGCAGTATAATGATCAAAGGGAGTAGTCTGTGTACTGTGTGTTTTAACCCTTTGTGCACTGACCATTTGCCCCGTGGACTGCACTCCCAGCCTGCAGGTTCTAAGAAAGGTACTAGTTGTGCAGTATAATGATCAAAGGGAGTAGTCTGTGTACTGTGTGTTTTAACCCTTTGTGCACTGACCATTTGCCCCGTGGACTGCACTCCCAGCCTGCAGGTTCTAAGAAAGGTACTAGTTGTGCAGTATAATGATCAAAGGGAGTAGTCTGTGTACTGTGTGTTTTAACCCTTTGTGCACTGACCATTTGCCCCGTGGACTGCACTCCCAGCCTGCAGGTTCTAAGAAAGGTACTAGTTGTGCAGTATAATGATCAAAGGGAGTACTCTGTGTACTGTGTGTTTTAACCCTTTGTGCACTGACCATTTGCCCCGTGGACTGCACTCCCAGCCTGCAGGTTCTAAGAAAGGTACTAGTTGTGCAGTATAATGATCAAAGGGAGTAGTCTGTGTACTGTGTGTTTTAGCCCTTGTGCACTGACCATTTGCCCCGTGGACTGCACTCCCAGCCTGCAGGTTCTAAGAAAGGTACTAGTTGTGCAGTATAATGATCAAAGGGAGTAGTCTGTGTACTGTGTGTTTTAACTCTTTGTGCACTGACCATTTGCCCCGTGGACTGCACTCCCAGCCTGCAGGTTCTAAGAAAGGTACTAGCTTTATTGCCCCCAAAAAATCCTTACCCCCCAAAAAAAAGAAGAAAAAAGAATGAAATGCTTGCAAAAGCTTTAAAATGGGACAATGAGTTTAGCAAGTCATTCCGAATAAACTAAGCTTCATGTTATCAATAATAGCTCTTACTTTGATAAGGAAAGTACATTGAGGTCTCTGCCCGATAGTGTGGAATGTGTTAACCCCTTGACTGCCATATAACATATCGCATATTATGGGCTTGATGACGTCACTGATGACATTAGATGAAGAGGAATAACTCTGGATTATAGCTTTTTGCTTTTAAGCAGTCAGGAGAAGTTATATCCTCAGACCCTTTTGATAGATATACTCTAATAGTTCTCTTGTACATTTGACATTTTCAAATGTATTTTTTCTACCTTTTTTCTCTGGCATTGAAGGGATTAATGTCACTGTAGTTTAGATATGTTTAAACTTGTACACTGTATGACCAGACCAGGGGCTTTGTGCTAGCAGTTGGTGGATTCATAATGTATCTTACTTAGATTCTTTTATTCCTCACCCTTTTTTGTTCTCTAGTCCTTCCTAAACCTTTCTGTCTTACCTTTCTCATAAACTTAGACTTAGTGCAGGCATAAAACGTCCAAAAGAGCTGCAGGGATTGTAATTGCTCTGTGTAGGATTGTAGTAAGAGAAAGAGAGAGTGTGTTTTTAATGTGGCATAGTTGCATGCAATGTGTGTCTATATGTATGTGTTGCCTTTCCTGCGTGGGTTTAAAGCTAGACTGTGGCAACATGGCTTGTTGGGTTTACTTTGTGTTGCTTTCTAAACCTACCATATTTGACGGACTAAAAAGCGATACTTTTTTCCCAGGACTGAGACCCCTGCGCCTTATAATATGATTGAAAATATAGTAAGAAAATATAATAACAATATCTGAGTTTTGCGTAAAATTTGGGGGTGCGCCTTTTAATAAGGTGCAACTTATAGTCCCAAAAATATGGTAGCATTTGTTCATCTTCTTTCCTCTTTGTTGCTTATAGGCTAATAATCCTGTGTTGAACCCAGAGACTTGACTTGATGACAGCTGTATAGCTCTATTCTCTTTCTTCGTGTCTCTCCCTGTCTGTCTGTCTGTGTGTCTGTCTGCCCTGATTAGATGGCCCATCAGATGTGGGTAAGTTTTTCCCGATGGTTCCTCCCGCGATAGACGCTGGTTGGAACCCCATAGACGCACGCTTTCACAGTGAGTGTGCCGTGCTGTGACCTGCACCGCCTGAAGCACTGTACTGTTGGCCCTTTGTTGAACTGTTGGCCCTGTGTTGGCCTGTTGGCCCTGTGTTGAACTGTTGGCCCTGTGCTGAACTGTTGGCCCTGTGTTGAACTGTTGGCCTTGTGTTGAACTGTTGGCCCTGTGTTGAACTGTTGGCCCTGTGTTGGCCTGTTGGCCCTGTGTTGAACTGTTGGCCCTGTGTTGAACTGTTGGCCCTGTGTTGGCCTGTTGGCCCTGTGTTGAACTGTTGGCCCTGTGTTGAACTGTTGGCCCTGTGTTGAACTGTTGGCCCAGTGTTGGCCTGTTGGCCCTGTGTTGAACTGTTGGCCCTGTGTTGAACTGTTGGCCCTGTGTTGGCCTGGAATGACTTGTTGGCCATTGGTTTAGTGTTGGACACTAATTGTTGGACATTACTTCTGTATTTTTCGGACTATAAGGCGATATTTTCCCCCCAGACTGAGACCCCTGCGCCTTATAATATGACTACTAAAATAGTAAGAAAATACATTAACAGAATCTGAATTTTGTGTAAAATTTGGGGGCTGCGCCTTATAATCACAGAGTGCCTTATAGTCCGTAAAATACGGTAGTTGGACACTAATTGTTGGACATTGGTTGTTGGACACTAATTGTTGGACACTAATTGTTGGACATTGGTTGTTGGACACTAATTGTTGGACATTGGTTGTTGGACACTAATTGTTGGACATTAATTGTTGGACATTGGTTGTTGGACACTAATTGTTGGACATTACTTGTTGGACACTAATTGTTGGACATTGGTTGTTGGACACTAATTGTTGGACATTGGTTGTTGGACACTAATTGTTGGACATTAATTGTTGGACACTAATTGTTGGACATTGGTTGTTGGACACTAATTGTTGGACATTGGTTGTTGGACATTAATTGTTGGACATTGGTTGTTGGACATTAATTGTTGGACATTGGTTGTTGGACACTAATTGTTGGACATTACTTGTTGGACACTAATTGTTGGACATTACTTGTTGGACATTAATTGTTGGACACTAATTGTTGGACATTAATTGTTGGACACTAATTGTTGGACACTAATTGTTGGACATTGGTTGTTGGACACTAATTGTTGGACATTGGTTGTTGGACACTAATTGTTGGACACTAATTGTTGGACATTGGTTGTTGGACACTAATTGTTGGACATTAATTGTTGGACACTAATTGTTGGACATTAATTGTTGGACATTGGTTGTTGGACACTAATTGTTGGACATTGGTTGTTGGACACTAATTGTTGGACATTAATTGTTGGACACTAATTGTTGGACATTGGTTGTTGGACATTAATTGTTGGACATTGGTTGTTGGACACATTAATTGTTGGACACTAATTGTTGGACATTAATTGTTGGACATTGGTTGTTGGACACTAATTGTTGGACATTGGTTGTTGGACATTAATTGTTGGACATTGGTTGTTGGACATTAATTGTTGGACATTACTTGTTGGACATTGGTTGTTGGACACTAATTGTTGGACATAACTTGTTGGACATTGGTTGTTGGACACTAATTGTTGGACATTGGTTGTTGGACACTAATTGTTGGACATTGGTTGTTGGACACTAATTGTTGGACATTGGTTGTTGGACACTAATTGTTGGACATTAATTGTTGGACACTAATTGTTGGACATTAATTGTTGGACACTAATTGTTGGACATTAATTGTTGGACACTAATTGTTGGACATTAATTGTTGGGCACTAATTGTTGGACATTAATTGTTGGACACTAATTGTTGGACACTAATTGTTGGACACTAATTGTTGGACATTAATTGTTGGACACTAATTGTTGGACATTACTTGTTGGACATTAATTGTTGGACACTAATTGTTGGACACTAATTGTTGGACACTAATTGTTGGACATTAATTGTTGGACATTAATTGTTGGACATTAATTGTTGACATTAATTGGACACTAATTGTTGGACATTAATTGTTGGACACTAATTGTTGGACACTAATTGTTGGACATTAATTGTTGGACATTAATTGTTGGACATTAATTGTTGGACACTAATTGTTGGACATTGTTGGACATTAATTGTTGGACACTAATTGTTGGACATTAATTGTTGGACACTAATTGTTGGACATTAATTGTTGGACACTAATTGTTGGACATAATTGTTGGACATTAATTGTTGGACATTAATTGTTGGACATTAATTGTTGGACACTAATTGTTGGACATTAATTGTTGGACATTAATTGTTGGACATTAATTGTTGGACACTAATTGTTGGACATTAATTGTTGGACACTAATTGTTGGACACTAATTGTTGGACATTAATTGTTGGACATTAATTGTTGGACACTAATTGTTGGACATTAATTGTTGGACATTAATTGTTGGACACTAATTGTTGGACACTAATTGTTGGACATTAATTGTTGGACATTACTTGTTGGACACTAATTGTTGGACACTAATTGTTGGACACTAATTGTTGGACATTACTTGTTGGACATTAATTGTTGGACACTAATTGTTGGACATTAATTGTTGGACACTAATTGTTGGACACTAATTGTTGGACATTAATTGTTGGACACTAATTGTTGGACATTACTTGTTGGACATTAATTGTTGGACACTAATTGTTGGACATTAATTGTTGGACATTACTTGTTGGACACTAATTGTTGGACATTAATTGTTGGACACTAATTGTTGGACATTAATTGTTGGACATTAATTGTTGGACATTACTTGTTGGACACTAATTGTTGAACATTAGTTGTTGGACACTAATTGTTGGACATTAATTGTTGGACACTACTTGTTGGACATTAGTTGTTGAACATTAGTTGTTGGACATTACTTGTTGGACACTAATTGTTGAACATTAGTTGTTGGACACTAATTGTTGGACATTAATTGTTGGACATAACTTGTTGGACACTAATTGTTGGACATTACTTGTTGGACACTAATTGTTGGACATTACTTGTTGGACATTAATTGTTGGACGCTAATTATTTATTGCACAGCAACGGGAGTCGCGCCCACATGAGAGATGTCTTGTCGCGCAAATGAGTCAGTCCGGTGCAAGATGAGTGTCGGGAACAGACGTGTATTGTGTAGTGCTGTGAATGAGTTACTAGATTAGCAATGCAATAGACTACTTTTTCTTTCCAAAATAACAAAGAAAATCAGGTTATTGTAATAAAATTTGTCTTTACTCGTCAGATCAGAATGGGGACCCTTTATAAGCCTTACCATACTGCATAGGCAATTGTTTATTGCGATGCCTAGGCCAATTTCTAGTCAAGCTGCTTCCAGCCAGCGCTATGGATGGCATCCTACTGTGTGGGTTAGGCCTAACGGGACCCTGTTTAACTGGGCCAATTTCTAGTCAAGCTGCTTCCAGCCAGCGCTATGGATGGCATCCTACTGTGTGGGTTAGGCCTAACAGGACCCTGTTTAACTGGGCCAATTTGATAGTCAAGCTGCTTCCAGACCAGTTAACCGCTATGGATGGCCCCATCCTAGGGTGTGTGGTGTTGATGATGTCCTAACAGGACCCTGTTTAACCCCTTCCCTGTCTGGCCAATTTCTAGTCAGGGTGCTTCCATGTCATTGATGATGGATAACAGTCCATACCATAGTTAACCCCTTCCCTGTCTGGCCCCTGTCTGTTAGGGTGTGTGATGTCATTGATGATGTCCTAACAGTCCAGACCATAGTTAACCCCTTCCCAGCCTGGCCCCTGTCTGTTAGGGTGTGTGTTGTCATTGATGATGTCCTAACAGTCCAGACCATAGTTAACCCCTTCCCTGCCTGGCCCCTGTCTGTTAGGGTGTGTGGTGTCATTGATGATGTCCTAACAGTCCAGACCATAGTTAACCCCTTCCCTGTCTGGCCCCTGTCTGTTAGGGTGTGTGATGTCATTGATGATGTCCTAACAGTCCAGACCATAGTTAACCCCTTCCCTTGGCCCCTGTCCATTGATGATGTCCTGCCTGGCCCCTGTCTGTTAGGGTGTGTGGTGTCATTGATGATGTCCTAACTGTCCAGACCATAGTTAACCCCTTCCCAGCCTGGCCCCTGTCTGTTAGGGTGTGTGGTGTCATTGATGATGTCCTAACTGTCCAGACCATAGTTAACCCCTTCCCTGCCTGGCCCCTGTCTGTTAGGGTGTGTGATGTCATTGATGATGTCCTAACAGTCCAGACCATAGTTAACCCCTTCCCTGCCTGGCCCCTGTCTGTTAGGGTGTGTGATGTCATTGATGATGTCCTAACTGTCCAGACCATAGTTAACCCCTTCCCAGCCTGGCCCCTGTCTGTTAGGGTGTGTGATGTCATTGATGATGTCCTAACTGTCCAGACCATAGTTAACCCCTTCCCTGCCTGGCCCCTGTCTGTTAGGGTGTGTGATGTCATTGATGATGTCCTAACAGTCCAGACCATAGTTAACCCCTTCCCTGCCTGGCCCCTGTCTGTTAGGGTGTGTGATGTCATTGATGATGTCCTAACAGTCCAGACCATAGTTAACCCCTTCCCTGTCTGGCCCCTGTCTGTTAGGGTGTGTGATGTCATTGATGATGTCCTGCCTAACTGTTAGGGTGTGACCATGATGACCCCTTCCCTGCCTGGCCCCTGTCTGTTAGGGTGTGTGATGTCATTGATGATGTCCTAACAGTCCAGACCATAGTTAACCCCTTCCCTGTCTGGCCCCTGTCTGTTAGGGTGTGTGATGTCATTGATGATGTCCTAACAGTCCATACCATAGTGTGGTGTCCCTTGTCCTGCCTGGCCCCTGTCTGTTAGGGTGTGTGATGTCATTGATGATGTCCTAACAGTCCAGACCATAGTTAACCCCTTCCCTGTCTGGCCCCTGTCTGTTAGGGTGTGTGATGTCATTGATGATGTCCTAACTGGTCCTGTTACCATGTGTGGTGTCCCCTGATCCCTGCCTGGCCCCTGTCTGTTAGGGTGTGTGATGTCATTGATGATGTCCTAACAGTCCAGACCATAGTTAACCCCTTCCCTGTCTGGCCCCTGTCTGTTAGGGTGTGTGATGTCATTGATGATGTCCTAACTGGTCCTGACCATAGTTAACCCCTTCCCTGTCTGGCCCCTGTCTGTTAGGGTGTGTGATGTCATTGATGATGTCCTAACAGTCCAGACCATAGTTAACCCCTTCCCAGCCTGGCCCCTGTCTGTTAGGGTGTGTGATGTCATTGATGATGTCCTGCCTGGCCCCTGTCTGTTAGGGTGTGTGGTGTCATTGATGATGTCCTAACAGTCCAGACCATAGTTAACCCCTTCCCAGCCTGGCCCCTGTCTGTTAGGGTGTGTGATGTCATTGATGATGTCCTGCCTGGCCCCTGTCTGTTAGGGTGTGTGGTGTCATTGATGATGTCCTAACTTTTGATGTCATAGCCCTGGAATGATGGTTTTTGTTTTAGACAACTCAAGAAAGAGATATCTATAGACTGTTTCTTTTCAGATTCAGTCTGACAGGTCTCCGTTTCATTTTGTGATAATTAATTAAAAAGATAGTTTCTCAATTGTTGACACACAATTTTGCACCCCTTGACTTTTGTTGGACTGTTAACCTGAATTTGTTCGGTTGGTTGATTGGCATTGGTTGTTCAACTTAGGGGGGGGGGGGGGGGGGGGGGGGGGGATATAGGGGGGAAGTGTGTAACCCCACTTTTCTCTCTTCCTCCTTCCCCCCCCCCCCCCTCTCTCTCTCTCTCTCTCTCTCTCTCTCTCTCTCTCTCTCAGACAGAAATGTCAGCCGATTCACTAAATCGACATTTTTCTAATGTAGCTAACGTTACCGTTAAACATGATAGGTCTGAACAAAATGATCTCAAATTGCTGAAAGATTTCTGTGTGTCAAAAGAAATTAAATCCGAACTAGCTGTTCCTGCAATAACAGTTTGTGATGTTTATCTTTATCTTAATCATTTAAAACAAACGGGTACACGTGGTCTTGATGGTTTAGATGGAATTATTCTTGAACTTAGTGCTCCTCTCATTACAGACACACTGACTTATCTATGCAACCTCTGTATCGATAAAAGTTATTTTCCTAACATTCTGAATCAAGCTAAAGTTATACCACTTTTTAAATCTGGTGATAAAGCTGACCCTTCAAACTATAGACCTATTTCGCTCGTTTCTGTTATTTCTAAACCTCTAGAAAAGCATTTTAGCAAATATATAATTTCTCATTTATCTAAATATGATTTAATACACCCTAATCAATCTAGCTTTAGATCAAATCACTCTTGCCACACAGTTTTGACTAATCTTGTTGACCAATGGCTTGCAAACATAGATGATTTAAAAATTACAGGGGTCCTTTTAGTAGACTTTGCCAAAGCATTTGATGTAATCGACCATAATCTACTACTGCAGAAAATGGCAATATATAGATGATTTAACAAACAGGGGTCCTAGTAGACTTCGCCAAAGCATTTGATGTAATCGACCATAATCTATGCAGAAAATCAATATATTGATATAACAATTAAGGGGTCCTCTTAGTAGAGCCAAAGCATTTGATGTTTAATCTACTACTGCAGAAAATGGCAATATATAGATGATTTAACAATTACAGGGGTCCTCTTAGTAGACTTTGCCAAAGCATTTGATGTAATCGACCATAATCTACTGCTGCAGAAAATGGCAATATATAGATGATATAACAATTACAGGGGTCCTCTTAGTAGACTTCGCCAAAGCATTTGATGTAATTGACCATAATCTACTACTGCAGAAAATGGCAATATATAGATGATTTTGACAGGGGTTTTGCTGCAGAAAATGGCAATATATAGATGATATAACAATTACAGGGGTCCTCTTAGTAGACTTCGCCAAAGCATTTGATGTCATCGACCATAATCTACTACTGCAGAAAATGGCAATCTTAGATCAATTACATAGTAGACTTCGCCAAAGCATTTGATGTAATCGACCATAATTACTGCTGCAGAAAATGGCAATATATAGATGATATAACAATTACAGGGGTCCTCTTAGTAGACTTCGCCCATTTGATGTAATCGACCATAATCTACTACTGCAGAAAATGGCAATATATAGATGATTTAACAATTACAGGGGTCCTCTTAGTAGACTTCGCCAAAGCATTTGATGTAATCAACCATAATCTACTGCTGCAGACAATGGCAATATATAGATGATATAACAATTACAGGGGTCCTCTTAGTAGACTTCGCCAAAGCATTTGATGTAATCAACCATAATCTACTGCTGCAGACAATGGCAATATATAGATGATTTAACAATTACAGGGGTCCTCTTAGTAGACTTCGCCAAAGCATTTGATGTAATCGACCATAATCTACTGCTGCAGACAATGGCAATATATAGATGATTTAACAATTACAGGGGTCCTTTTAGTAGACTTCGCCAAAGCATTTGATGTAATCGACCATAATCTACTACTGCAGAAAATGGCAATATATAGATTTTCAAAATCTGTCCTTCAGTTCATCAAATCATTTATTACAAATCGTAAGCAGACTGTTTTCCTTCATAATAAACAATCTAGTTCTTTACCAATCAAATTCGGGGTTCCACAAGGATCAGTTATAGGTCCCCTTTTGTTTTTACTATATGTCAATGATCTTCCTCTTCATATTAAAGACCCTTGTGAGATGTTTGCCGATAATACGTCAATTCACACTAACCATACTGATCTCAATCAGTTATCCTTTAAATTGCAAGGAAATATAGATCAGCTAGTTGAATGGACAGAGCTTAACCACAAGACATTGAATGAACAAAAAACAAAATGTATGATAGTAACATCACGACAAAAACGACAAAACTTATCCTTTCCTTTGCCTTCAATATATATTCACAATAAACAAATTGAAGTAGTCAGTTCTCACAAAGTGTTAGGGGTTACCTTAGACAATAATCTTTCTTGGTCTCCCCATATTAGTAGTTTGAGCAAACGTGTCTCACAAAAAGTCTTCCTCCTCTCTAAAATTAAAAACTTTCTTAATCTCGATGCCCGTAAGCACTTCTTTTATGCATGTATTCAATCACACATAGATTACGCCTCTACACTCTTCGATGTTCATAAGCGAGCCCTTAAAGCAGTCCTAAAATTGTCTTCTCTAACTTTTCAAGATTACATCGCAATAAATTTTTTACCTCTTACAGACAAACTTCAATACAACAAAGCTGTCATGATGTTTAGAATAATCAATGGTTTTGCACCTCCAACATTAATTAAAAAGTTTCCAATCAACCAATCTAGATATACTAACAATATTGTTATTCCAAAACCTAGAACTGATCTTTTCAAAACAAGCTTAACATACTCAGGTGGTACTCTTTGGAATTCCTTAACAACTAATCTTAAGCAGAAAAGCAGCATTACTTCCTTCAAAAACGTGTATCAAAATATTCTATTTCAGAGATTAAAAGAAAACATGTGAATGATGATATTTATGATTGCTGATTTTGTTATAATATGTGATAACATATATGTGTTTGATGCTTTTGTATGATATAACTTGATTTGTTTATTACTATCTTACTATTACTGATAATGATGAGGAGTGTTATCCTTTGCTGATTTTATGTTTGCATGATGTGACTTTTTTTTTTTTTTTTCCTGTTCTTTAAATTCCAAAAATCCCCCATCCTTATCCCCCTCTGTGCCTCTTCCCCCCATCCTCCCTCCCTTTTCTTCTAATTTCTGCATGTACATATATTATTTAGCTTTCTTGTTTGATTTACTTTATTTTTCCCCAGGGCTGGGTGGAAAAAAGCATGTAACTTCCTTATCTCATGTTCCCTGGTTAAATAAAATTTTGTTTTTGTTTTCGTTTTTCTCTCTCTCTGTTCCTTGGACATTTTTGTGACTGTAAACTGTCCATGACCTGTTTCTTAATATTTTTCTGGTCTTCAAAATACAGCCAATATATTTGACCTAATTTAAATACTGATATAATATGGTGCTTAAATACTATTCTCATGGTGTGTGTGTGTCACTGTGTGTGATAATGAAGATGAAGTAAACAAAACAAAAAATTGTAAGTGTTCTGATCTCTTTGGAGAAAGAGCGCTAGAAATGTTCATTATTAATGATGACGATGGTGATGAGGATGATGATGCGTTAGGCATTCTTACACCAGTTGTGTGTTATCACACTTTAAAGAATTTCACATTGTTTCTTTCTTTCTTTGTTACCATATGTTCATTATTAATGATGGTGATGAGGATGAGGATGCTTTAGGTATTCTTACACCAGTTGTGTGTTAGTTGGCTGCCTCCACACTTTAAAGAATTTCACATTATTTCTTTCTTTCTTTGTTGCCATATGTTCATTATTAATGATGACGATGGTGATGAGGATGCTTTAGGTATTCTTACACCAGTTGTGTGTTAGTTGGCTGCCTCCACACTTTAAAGAATTTCACATTGTTTCTTTCTTTCTTTGTTGCCATATGTTCATTATGAATGATGACGATGGTGATGAGGATGAGGATGCTTTAGGCATTCTTACACCAGTTGTGTGTTAGTTGGCTGCCTCCACACTTTAAAGAATTTCACATTGTTTCTTTCTTTCTTTGTTACCATATGTTCATTATTAATGATGGTGATGAGGATGATTATGCTTTAGGCATTCTTACACCAGTTGTGTGTTATCACACTTTAAAGAATTTCACATTGTTTCTTTCTTTCTTTGTTGCCATATGTTCATTATGAATGATGATGGTGATGAGGATGATGATGCTTTAGGTATTCTTACACCAGTTGTGTGTTAGTTGGCTGCCTCCACACTTTAAATAATTTCACATTCTTTCTTTCTTTATTTGTTCCCATATTTTCTGGTCTACAAAGCGCATCGTTGTCTTAGCCTCACCCCCTGAATTTCATTAAAATTCTGGGAAAAAACAACGATGAAGCCGCATTCAGTGTCTAAGCCGCAAGAGACTGAAAAAGAAAAAAAACGAACCTGAGAAGATGAGCAGACAAATGATCGAAAGCCACAGCAACTTTGACGGCCCGTGTTGCACTTGCACACAAACTGCACACTACAGACCTAATCTTCGCCATAACGGACCTACTAAATACTGGATTCTGCACGACACAACACAACACAGAACATGACAAAGTAACGCACTGGCAGTTCATTTTCAGTCACAGTTTGCACACATGAAACTTTTACCGGGCATGCAACTCGGCTGACAAAATGGCGCAGCGCACACCACAGATACGAATAATATACCATGAGAAACGTTAACACGTCGGCTGCTTTCATTTATCGGATTTTGTGAGTTGTTTGCATTCAGCAAGTGTTTCAGTGCACACACTAACGCCGATTTATCAGTATAGAATGGAAAGGAGCTGCTTTTCAACTTCTTTTTTGTAAAGCGAGACCATTCACTGAGTTCCAACTTATGGAGTGAGACCGATCACCTAGTTTTAACTTGGAAGTCGACTTCGCATTTACATGTGCACATGGTTCGTAAAGATCGACACGATCGCGACTGTTTGAGTTCAAACTTTGATCATAAACTGCTCAGTGATGAAATATGTGCATAAAAGTGGTGCCATTTGGTGGTCAGATCGTGATATCGCCAATTAAATTCTTCAGTTTCGGCATGAGAACGGTTTGTTTTACCGAGATTGACGATGTCAACACGTACAGGCTGGAGTTGATGATCAGCCTAAGATATGGAAGGGGGAATATTCACAAATTAGTTTCAATCGTTGTTTTAGCCGCAGGGGTCAAAGTTGAAGAAAAAAAGTGGCTTATAGCCCGAAAATACTGTACTTTGTCTTCTTTTGTTTGTTTGATTTTTACTCTGACTGGTTTGCAGTTTGCACTAACTTTCCATCCTTCTTCCCATCGTCAGCTGACTATGTATCAACTGTTTCAGCTGAAGGCTGCCTTTTTATCATAAATGCATGAATTCAATAAAATAACTGGAAATCTTATAAGGAATCGATATTTTACCTCATAATATGTAGGGTCGA
>CM065695.1:55012734-55037734 GCA_017654935.2 Phymorhynchus buccinoides | reverse complement strand
ACACTGACACACATACAACTGTCCCATTATATATTCACACTGACACACATACAACTGTCCCATTATATATTCACACTGACACACATACAACTGTCCCATTATATATTCACACTGACACACATACAACTGTCCCATTATATATTCACACTGACACACATACAACTGTCCCATTATATATTCACACTGACACACATACAACTGTCCCATTATATATTCACACTGACACACATACAACTGTCCCATTATATATTCACACTGACACACATACAACTGTCCCATTATATATTCACACTGACACACATACAACTGTCCCATTATATATTCACACTGACACACATACAACTGTCCCATTATATATTCACACTGACACACATACAACTGTCCCATTATATATTCACACTGACACACATACAACTGTCCCATTATATATTCACACTGACACACATACAACTGTCCCATTATATATTCACACTGACACACATACAACTGTCCCATTATATATTCACACTGACACACATACAACTGTCCCATTATATATTCACACTGACACACATACAACTGTCCCATTATATATTCACACTGACACACATACAACTGTCCCATTATATATTCACACTGACACACATACAACTGTCCCATTATATATTCACACTGACACACATACAACTGTCCCATTATATATTCACACTGACACACATACAACTGTCCCATTATATATTCACACTGACACACATACAACTGTCCCATTATATATTCACACTGACACACATACAACTGTCCCATTATATATTCACACTGACACACATACAACTGTCCCATTATATATTCACACTGACACACATACAACTGTCCCATTATATATTCACACTGACACACATACAACTGTCCCATTATATATTCACACTGACACACATACAACTGTCCCATTATATATTCACACTGACACACATACAACTGTCCCATTATATATTCACACTGACACACATACAACTGTCCCATTATATATTCACACTGACACACATACAACTGTCCCATTATATATTCACACTGACACACATACAACTGTCCCATTATATATTCACACTGACACACATACAACTGTCCCATTATATATTCACACTGACACACATACAACTGTCCCATTATATATTCACACTGACACACATACAACTGTCCCATTATATATTCACACTGACACACATACAACTGTCCCATTATATATTCACACTGACACACATACAACTGTCCCATTATATATTCACACTGACACACACATACAACTGTCCATTATATATTCACACTATACAACTGTCCCATTATATATTCACACTGACACACATACAACTGTCCCATTATATATTCACACTGACACACATACAACTGTCCCATTATATATTCACACTGACACACATACAACTGTCCCATTATATATTCACACTGACACACATACAACTGTCCCATTATATATTCACACTGACACACATACAACTGTCCCATTATATATTCACACTGACACACATACAACTGTCCCATTATATATTCACACTGACACACATACAACTGTCCCATTATATATTCACACTGACACACATACAACTGTCCCATTATATATTCACACTGACACACATACAACTGTCCCATTATATATTCACACTGACACACATACAACTGTCCCATTATATATTCACACTGACACACATACAACTGTCCCATTATATATTCACACTGACACACATACAACTGTCCCATTATATATTCACACTGACACACATACAACTGTCCCATTATATATTCACACTGACACACATACAACTGTCCCATTATATATTCACACTGACACACATACAACTGTCCCATTATATATTCACACTGACACACATACAACTGTTCCATTATATATTCACACTGACACACATACAACTGTCCCATTATATATTCACACTGACACACATACAACTGTCCCATTATATATTCACACTGACACACACATACAACTGTCCCATTATATATTCACACTGACACACACATACAACTGTCCCATTATATATTCACACTGAGACACATACAACTGTCCCATTATATATTCACACTGACACACATACAACTGTCCCATTATATATTCACACTGACACACATACAACTGTCCCATTATATATTCACACTGACACACATACAACTGTCCCATTATATATTCACACTGACACACATACAACTGTCCCATTATATATTCACACTGACACACATACAACTGTCCCATTATATATTCACACTGACACACATACAACTGTCCCATTATATATTCACACTGACACACATACAACTGTCCCATTATGCATTCACACTGACACACATACAACTGTCCCATTATATATTCACACTGACACACATACAACTGTTCCATTATATATTCACACTGAGACACACACATACACTGTCCCATTATATATTCACACACACATACAACTGTCCCATTATATATTCACACTGAGACACATACAACTGTCCCATTATATATTCACACTGACACACACATACAACTGTCCCATTATATATTCACACTGAGACACATACAACTGTCCCATCATATATTAACACTGACACACACATCATACAACTGTCCCATTATATATTAACACTGACACATATAACTGGCCCATTATGTATTCACACTGACACATATAACTGTCCCATTATATATTAACACTGACACATATAACTGTTCCATTATATATTCACACTGACACACGTACAACTGTCCCATTATATATTCACACTGAGACACATATAACTGTCTCATTATATATTCACACTGACACACATACAACTGTCCCATTATATATTAACACTGACACACACATACAACTGTTCCATTATAATTTATATATTCACACTGAGACACACACATACAACTGTCCCATTATATATTAACGCTGACACATATAACTGTCCCATTATATATTCACACCTGCTGTGTTCAGGTGTGTGTCGGTCATCCTATTTTCTCACCTGTCTATCACCTGCTGTGTTCCGGGGTGTGTCAGTCATTCTATATGCTTTCATGTCTATGACCTGCTGTGTTGAGGTGTGTGTCAGTCATCCTTTTTTTCTCACCTATCACCTGCTGTGTTCATCACCTGTCTATCACTGCTGTGTTCAGGCGTCAGTCATTCTATATTATCACCTGTCTATGACCTGCTGTGTTGAGGTGTGTGTCAGTCATTCTATGTTCTCACCTGTCTATCACCTGCTGTGTTGAGGTGTGTGTCAGTCATTCTATATTATCACCTGTCTATCACCTGCTGTGTTGAGGTGTGTGTCAGTCATTCTATATTATCACCTGTCTATCACCTGCTGTGTTGAGGTGTGTGTCAGTCATTCTATGTTCTCACCTGTCTATCACCTGCTGTGTTGAGGTGTGTGTCAGTCATTCTATATTATCACCTGCTGTGTTCATCACCTGTCTATCACCTGCTGTGTTCAGGTGTGTGTCAGTCATTCTATAGTATCACCTGTCTATCACTGCTGTGTTCAGGTGTGTGTCAGTCATTCTATATTATCACCTGTCTATCACTGCTGTGTTCAGGCGTCAGTCATTCTATATTATCACCTGTTTATCACCTGTTCATCACCTGTCTATCACCTGCTGTGTTGAGATGTGTGTCAGTCACCCTTTTTTTCTCACCTATCACCTGCTGTGTTCATCACCTGTCTATCACTGCTGTGTTCAGGCGTCAGTCATTCTATATTATCACCTGTCTATCACCTGCTGTGTTGAGGTGTGTGTCAGTCATTCTATGTTCATCACCTGTCTATCACCTGCTGTGTTCAGGTGTGTGTCAGTCATTCTATCACCTGTCTATCACCTGCTGTGTTGAGGTGTGTGTCAGTCATTCTATATTATCACCTGTCTATCACCTGCTGTGTTGAGGTGTGTGTCAGTCATTCTATATTCTCACCTGCTGTGTTGAGGTGTGTGTCAGTCATTCTATATTATCACCTGTCTATCACCTGCTGTGTTGAGGTGTGTGTCAGTCATTCTATATTATCACCTGTTTATCACCTGTCTATCACCTGCTGTGTTGAGGTGTGTGTCAGTCACCCTTTTTATCCCACCTATCACCTGCTGTGTTCAGGTGTGTGTCAGTCATTCTATATTCTCACCTGCTGTGTTGAGGTGTGTGTCAGTCATTCTATATATCACCTGTCACCTGCTGTGTTGAGGTGTGTGTCAGTCATTCTATATTATCACCTGCTGTGTTGAGGTGTGTGTCAGTCATTCTATATTATCACCTGCTGTGTTGAGGTGTGTGTCAGTCATTCTATATTATCACCTGCTGTGTTCATCACCTGTCTATCACCTGCTGTCTTCAGGTGCGCCTCCAGGCAGCACAGGCCCAGGTCCAGGCGGGGGGGCCGGACCCCCGGGGGTTGCAGGGGGCAACGTTGGTGCCCCCCCTCCCCCCGGAGACATCAACGCCCTCTTCCCTGAAATGCAGCAAACCTTCACCAAGGAGGTCAGAATGAGTGACACAGAGACACAGATGGAGAGATAGAGATATAGAAAGAGAGACAGAGACACAGAAAGAGAGAGACAGAAATACAGAGAGAGAGACGGAGACACAGAAAGAGAGGGAGAGAGACACAGAAAAACAGACAGAAAACAAATATGAAGACACAGAAAGAGAGAGAGACAGACACAGACAGAGAGAGACAGAATGAGAGAGACAGACACATAAAGATAGAGAGACAGAGGGAATGGGTGGGGAGAGAGAGAATGAGGGGAAAAGTTACAAAGAATCTATGGCATATCTTTTTTTCTGAAATGATTTGTATTTATTACTGATTATTATAACTAGCGCAACGCCTAGTACCCGTAACGCCAAGTACCCGTAACGCTGAGTACCTGTTTCGCCGGGTCCATACGGGCGCCGAGAGGCCGGTGGGAATGCGCGAAATTGTAAATTGGCTCATATCGCGCGCGTTTATGAATGGATGCTATTGAAATTTTGCACCAAGATAGTCGCTATCCCTGGTCATGCACGTTCCATTCCAAATTTCGAGTCAATGTCGGGTCTCGTTTCGCCGCGGTTTGTGAAAAGGTGAAGCGGCGCATATCGCGCACGTTTATAAATCAATTCGCTTCCAGTTTGGCACACTGGTCATCTACCTGCCAAATTTGATGGCAATCCGTCCAGAAATACCGGAGATACGGGCACCGAGAGGCCGGTGGATACACGTTTCGCGCAATTGCCAAACCGCACAGTTAGGGCTGATAGCAAATTTGAAGCGATTCGGTCAAAAAACGGCGGAGTTATAAGGCCCGTTCTGTGTTTCACACGGACGGATGGACAGCTGCCTTTTAATCTAATGATGATTCTGTATTATGTTAATGTATGCTAGTGTATTCACATGTTGAAAACCAGGCCAATAATTATTTCCAGCAGATTTACAACCAGCCACTTCATGTTAATTTATGTTAATGCATTCGCAGGTTGAAGACCAGGCCAACAACCACCTCATTATGTTCATTTATGCTAGTGTATTCGCAGGTTGAAGACCAGGCCAACAGCCACATTATGTTAATTTATGCTAATGTATTCGCAGGTTCAAGATCAGGCCAACAGTTATTTCCAGGAGATTTACAAGCAGCCACCTCATTATGTTAATTTATGCTAATGTATTCGCAGGTTGAAGATCAGGCCAACATTTTTTTCCAGCAGATTTACAACCAGCCACCTCATTATGTTAATTTATGCTAATGTATTCGCAGGTTGAAGACCAGGCCAACAGCGACCTCGTATTAATTTATGCTAATGTATTCGCAGGTTGAAGATCAGGCCAACAGTTATTTCCAGCAGATTTACAACCAGCCGCCCCAATCCAACATGACCATCGAACAAGTGCTGGCCATGCTCAAGAAATTCAAAGACTCTAACCAGAAAATGGAAAAGGTACTGTGTTCTGTTATGTTGTATTCTATTTTATTATATTGTATCCAACATGACCATTGAAAAAGTCCTCACCATGCTCACGGAATTTGAAGGTATCGCATTGTGTTGTATTGTACAGACCTGCCTACCCCTACGGATTTTCCGTAGTTGCTACGGAATTTGACTATAAACTACGGAACTACGGTTGATAACCAAATTCTACGATTTTCTGTTACCACAAAGTACGTTTTCTAGCATGGTTCGTTTGAGGTCCGCTTGCCTCTATATAGGTTCGTCTGATGTTCGTATAGGCGCGCGGCAAGTAGGGCTCTCGCGCATGCGCCACCCGACATTAGTGTGAACAAAATTGCGGCGATAGAAAGCTTTCAGTCGGGTGACAGTGAATCAGTTTGCGAAGTTATTTCATGGAAAAAAATATCAAGAAAGATGGAAGAAGAAGTGAATCAATATCTTCTCAAGCACACCGTCCGTGCACAATACACAGAAAGTTTTCTGTAGTGCGGATAGGCAGAACGCGAGATCGCTTGCATCGTGTGCCGATGTGATTTCTCAAGTTCGGGGCCACGGGGGACTCGATTGACAGCGGCATGTTGAATCAAACAACACGCATCGCAATCGGTGTTAGCTGCACCGAAAAACACCCAGAACATAACAAATTTCTCCGCTACAAACAATTAAACCGAGCTGGGTGTCAAAGATTTGACTCGGGCAGAGACGATGCTTGTTGTTGAAGTGTCGACCACGGTGTTCGGCCAGACACACAGAGGTATTCGAAGTGAAACTGAAGTAGGACAGATGTTTTCCCATTTTCTCTCTCTCTCTCTCTCTCTCTCTCTCTCTCTCTCTCTCTCTCTCTCTCTCTCTCTCTCTCTCTCTCTCTCTCTCTCTCTCTCTCTCTCTCTCTCTCTCTCTCTCTCTCTCTCTCTCTCTCTCTCTCTCTCTCTCTCTCTCTCTCTCTCTCTCTCTCTCTCTCTCTCTCTCTCTCTCTCTCTCTCTCTCTCTCTCTCTCTCTCTCTCTCTCTCTCTCTCTCTCTCTCTCTCTCTCTCTCTCTCTCTCTCTCTCTCTCTCTCTCTCTCTCTCTCTCTCTCTCTCTCTCTCTCTCTCTCTCTCTCTCTCTCTCTCTCTCTCTCTCTCTCTCTCTCTCTCTCTCTCTCTCTCTCTCTCTCTCTCTCTCTCTCTCTCTCTCTCTCTCTCTCTCTCTCTCTCTCTCTCTCTCTCTCTCTCTCTCTCTCTCTCTCTCTCTCTCTCTCTCTCTCTCTCTCTCTCTCTCTCTCTCTCTCTCTCTCTCTCTGTGTGTGTGAGATTTACTATTGGTCTTTTTCTTTGTTTTTCTTTTTCTTTTGTTTGTTGCTGTTGTATTATTTTGATATTCATGACTGTCTCTCCTATAGATCAAATATCATTTATTGTTGTGCCCCCTCCCTACCTTCCCTCTCTGTGTTTCTCTTTCTCTTTGATCTCCATATCCCCCCCCCCCCCCCCCTTTCTGTTTTTTTTTCTCTCCCACTCACTTAGGTGTGTGATACTACTGATACAGTGATAGTCACATTTTAAAAATTAAAATAAATTAACAATGCATTCATACTGATGCATACTTTAAATATAAATATAAGTTTTTCTATTTTATTCTTGTTTCTCTGACCAGACCTGACAGAAATAATGCCATAAAAATCAAATTGCTGATTGTGTGCACTTAACCGGAAGAAGGACCCAGGAGAACACACAGACAGACACACACACAGTGACACACACACACAGTGACACACACACATGCAATGAACGACATGCACACAGTGACACAAAGAGACACAGTGACACACACACATGCAATGAACGACATGCACACAGTGACACAAAGAGACACAGACACAGTGATACACACACACAGTGACACACACACATGCAATGAACGACATGCACACAGTGACACAAAGAGACACACAGACACAGTGACACACACACATGCAATGAACGACATGCACACAGTGACACAAAGAGACACAGTGACACACACACACACACAGTGACACACACACATGCAATGAACGACATGCACACAGTGACACAAAGAGACACACAGACACAGTGACACACACACATGCAATGAACGACATGCACACAGTGACACAAAGAGACACAGACACAGTGATACACACACACAGTGACACACACACATGCAATGAACGACATGCACACAGTGACACAAAGAGACACACAGACACAGTGACACACACACACAGTGACACACACACATGCAATGAACGACATGCACACAGTGACACAAAGAGACACACAGACACAGTGACACACACTCACAGTGACACACACATGCAATGAACGACATGCACACAGTGACACAAAGAGACACACAGACACAGTGACACACACACACAGTGACACACATGCAATGAACGACATGCACACAGTGACACAAAGAGACACACAGACACAGTGATACACACACACAGTGACACACACACATGCAATGAACGACATGCACACAGTGACACAAAGAGACACACACAGTGACACACACACACAGTGACACACACACATGCAATGAACGACATGCACACAGTGACACAAAGAGACACAGACACAGTGACACACACACATGCAATGAACGACATGCACACAGTGACACAAAGAGACACAGTGACACACACACATGCAATGAACGACATGCACACAGTGACACAAAGAGACACACACACACACACACACACACACACACACACACACACACACACACACACACACACACACAGTGACACACACACAGTGACACACACACATGCAATGAACGACATGCACACAGTGACACAAAGAGACACACAGACACAGTGACACACACACATGCAATGAACGACATGCACACAGTGACACAAAGAGACACAGACACAGTGACACACACACACACACACACACACACAGTGACACACACACATGCAATGAACGACATGCACACAGTGACACAAAGATACACACAGACACAGTGACACACACACACACAGTGACACACACACATGCAATGAACGACATGCACACAGTGACACAAAGAGACACAGACACAGTGACACACACAATACGTGTAGCACACAAGCATTGGGTCATAAATAAATACTGCAAACTTCATATTCAGTTTCTTAATGCATGCAAAGCGAAATGTTATGGTCATGCTTTGCATATGAAGTGATTTCGTGCCG
The DNA here is from genome assembly GCA_017654935.2 of Phymorhynchus buccinoides. Lineage (NCBI taxonomy): Eukaryota > Metazoa > Mollusca > Gastropoda > Neogastropoda > Raphitomidae > Phymorhynchus > Phymorhynchus buccinoides. The sequence goes on along the minus strand of CM065695.1, from coordinate 55,028,576 downwards.
CTCGACATGACTACTGAAAAACCTCTCAAAACTACTGAAAATTGAACACTTTCTGAGTTAAAACTACTGACAAGCATTTTAGGGGTAGGCAGCTCTGATTGTTTTGTGTTGTATAGTATTGTATCTGTTACGCCCAATCCAAGAAATTGCCTATTTCATGAAATTGGCAAAATTCTTTGCCCAATGTATGCAATAGACAATGTATATCACATTTTTTAGTCCCCATTCACGCAGGTATTGATTAAGATTGATTCAATGGTATCACACTTTTCTGTATTGTAGTTGCACCCCTATCCTGCCCCCAAACTCGACCAGATGCTAAGCTGGGGCATGCCTGAGCCACATGTTGAATCAAACGTTTTATCAAATTAAGTCTGAATGAAATAATTTTAACTCATCTACAGATGAGATTTCTCATTCGTTTGAACCAATTCGTGATCTATGTGTGCTAATGAACGGAAACTATTTTTCATTGATATTGCTTTTCTCAACTGCAAGTCATAAATTGGCTATTTCACGAACTGGGTGAACCATTTTGTTCATTTCATGAAATGGGCAATTTGTTGGATTGGGCGTAACATAGCCACAAGACATGGTTCATTGATTCAAGGATATGGACCAAAGTGTGGAAAAGACAGCTGTATTTTTATTGTAATTTTACACAATCATGCACACACTCTCATGCACATACACACTTACAAACACTCTTACATTCTTACAAACTTGCAGCCAGATCGATTCTACAACACATTCAAGCATGCAGATACAGCCACACACATGCTTGCACTTGTCTGGAATTATGTGCTATATGGTACAATAATGGAAGTGTCATGTTATGATTTGTACTTTATTTTTTGTTTTCAGGTTTTTGTACGTTGTTAATATTCATGGATTTGTTTTTTGTTATACATGGTCGAACTTTACACTGTGACAGTCCTGAGATAACCATCGCTGTTGATGGGACTATAATAGACTAACTAATTTGATAGACTACTGTAAGTCTTAAAGGAGGCAGTGAGTCTATTGTGTAAATAGTGTGATATCAACTGAAAAGCAGTTTCTCAATATTATTTGAGTTCATTGTTCTAAGTGTATTCAAGAGGACTTTGTTGTTAGTGGATATCTTTGGTTTAAGTTCATGTTTTTACTGGCGGTCTAGTTGATACTGAAAATTGATTGCATTTTTTTCTCTCATTGTTCATTCAAAGAACAGAAAGGCCCATAATTTGTGGTCAATGTTCAAATGTATTGCACACTTTTGTATTGTATCCGTATGGGTCCACACTACCTGCTATGACTTAGGCATGGTACAAAAAACAATTTTAATGAGGAACGATTGGGAAACCAACTGTGCATAAGAATAATACTTCTTCACTTGGTGACTGCTTTAGCTGTAAGGACAATTTTGCTTTGTTTTTGTTTGTAGATCACTAAGCATGTTGGCATGGTTATAACGTAATACTAAATAGCTAACAGTTTGTAAGAGTAGTGGCACAGTGGTAGCGCGTTCGCCTCGTGTCAAGTAAACCTGAGTTTGAACCTGGGTACAAGGGATTTTTCCTCTCACTTTGCACTAGGCTTTACGGTCTGAACGTGGAGTCTTTGGATAAACCGAGGTCCCATGTGCCCATGCACTTAGTACACGTTAAACCCAGTGGCAACGAAAAAGCCCCCCCCCCCCCCCCCCTTCCTTCCTCATCAGTCACACAAAAATTGCATGCAAATTTTCTTTATAAATTGGGTGGCGCGCCTCTGGCTGTGACGTACTCTCCAGGTGGGAGCAACCTGAATTTCACAGAGACGCCTCTGTGACTATAAAGTACCTAATAATAATAGAAGGAAGCCACTTTAGCTACTGAATTTGATTGGCTGATTATTGTAGCTACTGAATTTGATTGGCTGATTATTATTGTAGCTACTGAATTTGATTGGCTGATTGTTGTAGCTACTGAATTTGATTGGCTGGTTGTATGTTACAGACTATAAAGCGATTCTTTTTTTTCCAGACTGAGACCTCTACCTTATAAAATGACTAATTATTATTAAAATGACTAATTATTATTATGTAAGAAAATGATATAATGAAAAAAAAATCTTAATTTTTGTGTACAATTTTGAGGTGGGCCTTATTCTATGATGTTCTTACAATATAGTCGTAAAAAACGGCCAGTGGTTTTAGTGATATTTTTGTGCAGGATGTTTCAGTACATGTTGAACTTGTTTGAAGAATACCACTTCTTCCCTCGATGTTTGCGCATTAATTACTGCAATGATTGATTGTAATGAGTTACTCGATTGATTTATCGATTGACTTGTGTGCAGGATGTGTTTCAATGCATGCTGAGGAACCTGTTCGAAGAATATCGCTTCTTTCCACAATATCCTGACCGAGAGCTACAAACGACGGCTGTTCTGTTTGGAGGCATCATCGACCAGGGCATTGTGACGTGGGTCATCATCATCATCATCATCATCATATCATTGTCATCATCATCATCATCATTGTTACAATACCATGACAGAGCTACAAACGACGGCTGTTCTGTTTGGAGGCATCATCGACCAGGGCATTGTGACGTGGGTCATCATCATCATCATCGTCATCATCATCATTGTCATCATCATCGTCATCATCATCATCATCATCATTGTTACAATACCATGACAGAGCTACAAACGACGGCTGTTCTGTTTGGAGGCATCATCGACCAGGGCATTGTGACGTGGGTCATCATCATCATCACCATCATCATCATCATCATCATCATCATCATCATCGTCATCATCATCATCATCATCATTGTTACAATACCATGACAGAGCTACAAACGACGGCTGTTCTGTTTGGAGGCATCATCGACCAGGGCATTGTGACGTGGGTCATCATCATCATCACCATCATCATCATCATCGTCATCATCATCACCATCATCATCATCGTCATCATCATCATCACCATCATCGACCAGGGCATTGTGACGTGGGTCATCATCATCATCATCATCACCGTCATCGTCATCATCATCACTATCATCATCACCATCATCATCACCATCATCATCATCATCACCATCATCGACCAGGGCATTGTGACGTGGGTCATCACCATCATCATCGTCATCATCATCACTATCATCATCATCACCATCATCATCATCACCATCATCATCATCACCATCTTCATCATCACCGTCATCACCATCATCACCATCATCATCGTCATCATCATCATCATACATCATCATCATCATCATCATCATCATCATCATCATCATTGTTACAATACCATGACAGAGCTACAAACGACGGCTGTTCTGTTTGGAGGCATCATCGACCAGGGCATTGTGACGTGGGTCATCATCATCATCATCATCATCACCATCGTCATCATCATCATCATCACCATCATCATCATCGTCATCATCATCATCACTATCATCATCACCATCATCATCATCATCACCATCATCATCATTATCATATCATTGTCATCATCGTCATCATCATCATCATCATCATTGTTACAATACCATGACAGAGCTACAAACGACGGCTGTTCTGTTTGGAGGCATCATCGACCAGGGCATTGTGACGTGGGTCATCATCATCATCACCATCATCATCACCATCGTCATCGTCGTCATCATTATCATCATCATCATCATCATCGTCATATCATTGTCATCATCATCATCATCGACCAGGGCATTGTGACGTGGGTCATCATCATCATCACCATCGTCATCATCATCATCATCATCATCATCGTCGACCAGGGCATTGTGACTTGGGTCATCATCATCATCGTCGTCATCGTCATCATCATCACTATCATCATCACCATCATCATCACCATCATCATCATCATCACCGTCATCATCATCACCATCGTCGTCATCATCATCACCGTCATCGTCATCATCATCATCATCAAACTGCTTAAATCCATTTTTTTGGGAAAAATCAGTACCGAAGATAGAGTATGGCTGCCCACATGGCGGGGTAATGAAAAACGCCCACACACGTAATGTTCTCATCCGTAGCTCATGCACTTGTACCATAGTGTTCAAGTGCTTCCAAAGTTGGGATGATCCCTGGAGTCTTTTAGCCAGGATAAGCCAACAACAACAACAAAAGGGCTGTTGTTATGTAGTAATACTGTTATTATGTAGTAATACTGTTGTTATGTAGTAATACTGTTGTTATGTAGTAATACTGTTATTATGTAGTAATACTGTTATGTAGTAATACTGTTGTTATGTAGTAATACTGTTATGTTGTAATACTGTTATGTTGTAATACTGTTTTTATGTAGTAATACTGTTGTTATGTTGTAATACTGTTATGTTGTAATACTGTTGTTATGTAGTAATACTGTTTTTATGTAGTAATACTGTTGTTATGTAGTAATACTGTTATGTTGTAATACTGTTGCTATGTTGTAATACTGTAGTGTTATGTTGTAATACTGTTGTTATGTTGTAATACTGTTATGTTGTAATACTGTTGTTATGTAGTAATACTGTTATGTTGTAATACTGTTATGTTGTAATACTGTTGTTATGTTGTAATACTGTTGTTATGTTGTAATACTGTTGTTATGTTGTAATACTGTTATGTTGTAATACTGTTGTTATGTAGTAATACTGTTATGTTGTAATACTGTTGTTATGTTGTAATACTGTTATGTTGTAATACTGTTATGTGGTAATACTGTTATGTGGTAATACTGTTATGTGGTAATACTGTTGTTATGTTGTAATACTGTTGTTATGTTGTAATACTGTTGTTATGTTGTAATACTGTTGTTATGTTGTAATACTGTTGTTATGTGGTAATACTGTTGTTATGTTGTAATACTGTTGTTATGTGGTAATACTGTTGTTATGTTGTAATACTGTTGTTATGTTGTAATACTGTTGTTATGTTGTAATACTGTTATGTAGTAATACTGTTATGTTGTAATACTGTTGTTATGTTGTAATACTGTTGTTATGTTGTAATACTGTTATGTAGTAATACTGTTATGTAGTAATACTGTTGTTATGTTGTAATACTGTTGTTATGTTGTAATACTTTTGTTATGTTGTAATACTGTTATGTAGTAATACTGTTGTTATGTAGTAATACTGTTATGTAGTAATACTGTTGTTATGTTGTAATACTGTTGTTATGTTGTAATACTGTTATGTAGTAATACTGTTGTTATGTAGTAATACTGTTGTAATACTGTAATGTTGTAATAGTGTTGTCTAACATGGTGTTATGTGAAATGATGATCGTTCCAGCTACTGGACCCTAGGCATTGCATTACGTTACATTCTGGAGGGACTACGTAAACCCCACGGCAGCAAAATGTATCTGTTTGGCATCACCGCCCTGGACCGCTTCAAAACCAAGTAGGTTACAACACACAAGGTCATCTCTCCACTAACTCTAATTTGAGGCAGAGCTACAATGGGAAGTCATTTTGTTTGAAGCCGTTCGGGTAAACATGTTCAAATCATATTTATTCCTTAGCTGATTGTTGTAGTGCTGTCGGAAAGGGCACTGTTCAAATCATAGTTATTCCTTAGCTGATTGTTGTAGTGCTGTCGGAAAGGGCACTGTTCAAATCATATTTATTCCTTAGCTGATTGTTGCATTGCTGTCGGAAAGGGCACTGTTCAAATCATATTTATTCCTTAGCTGATTGTTGTATTGCTGTCGGAAAGGGCACTGTTCAAATCATATTTATTCCTTAGCTGATTGTTGTATTGCTGTCGGAAAGGGCACTGTTCAAATCATATTTATTCCTTAGCTGATTGTTGTATTGCTGTCGGAAAGGGCAAGACTAACCAATATCATTGTAAAGGGAGCATTTGACTTTGTTTGGCAAGACTAACTAATCATTGTAAAAGGAGCATTTGACTTTGTTTGGCAAGACCAACTAATCATTGTAAAGGGAGCATTTGACTTTGTTTGACAAAACTAACTAATCATTGTAAAGGGAGCATTTGACTTTGTTTGGCAAAACTAACTAATCATTGTAAAGGGAGCATTTGACTTTGTTTGGCAAAACTAACTAATCATTGTAAAGGGAGCATTTGACTTTGTTTGGCAAGACTAACCAGTCTCATTGTAAAGGTTGCATTTGACTTTGTTTGGCAAGACTAACTAATCATTGTAAAGGGAGCATTTGACTGTTTGGCAAAACTAACTAATCATTGTAAAGGGAGCATTTGACTTTGTTTGGCAAAACTAACTAATCATTGTAAAGGGAGCATTTGACTTTGTTTGGCAAGACTAACTAATCATTGTAAAGGGAGCATTTGACTTTGTTTGGCAAAACTAACTAATCATTGTAAAGGGAGCATTTGACTTTGTTTGGCAAGACTAACTAATCATTGTAAAGGGAGCATTTGACTTTGTTTGGCAAAACTAACCAATCTCATTGTAAAGGGAGCATTTGACTTTGTTTGGCAAAACTAACTAATCATTGTAAAGGGTGCATTTGACTTTGTTTGGCAAGACTAACCAATCTCATTGTAAAGGGAGCATTTGACTTTGTTTGGCAAAACTAACTAATCATTGTAAAGGGAGCATTTGACTTTGTTTGGCAAAACTAACTAATCATTGTAAAGGGAGCATTTGACTTTGTTTGGCAAGACTAACTAATCATTGTAAAGGGAGCATTTGACTTTGTTTGGCAAAACTAACTAATCATTGTAAAGGGAGCATTTGACTTTGTTTGGCAAAACTAACTAATCATTGTAAAGGGAGCATTTGACTTTGTTTGGCAAAACTAACTAATCATTGTAAAGGGAGCATTTGACTTTGTTTGGCAAAACTAACCAGTCTCATTGTAAAGGGAGCATTTGACTTTGTTTGGCAGGACTAACTAATCATTGTAAAGGGAGCATTTGACTTTGTTTGGCAAAACTAACTAATCATTGTAAAGTAAAGGGAGCATTTGACTTTGTTTGGCAAAACTAACTAATCATTGTAAAGGGAGCATTTGACTTTGTTTGGCAAAACTAACTAATCATTGTAAAGGGAGCATTTGACTTTGTTTGGCAAAACTAACTAATCATTGTAAAGGGAGCATTTGACTTTGTTTGGCAAAACTAACTAATCATTGTAAAGGGAGCATTTGACTTTGTTTGGCAAAACTAACTAATCATTGTAAAGGGAGCATTTGACTTTGTTTGGCAAAACTAACCAGTCTCATTGTAAAGGGAGCATTTGACTTTGTTTGGCAAAACTAACTAATCATTGTAAAGGGAGCATTTGACTTTGTTTGGCAAAACTAACCAGTCTCATTGTAAAGGGAGCATTTGACTTTGTTTGGCAAAACTAACTAATCATTGTAAAGGGAGCATTTGACTTTGTTTGGCAAGACTAACTAATCATTGTAAAGGGAGCATTTGACTTTGTTTGGCAACTAACTAACTAATCATTGTAAAGGGAGCATTTGACTTTGTTTGGCAAAACTAACCACTTTGTTTGGCAAAACTCTCATTGTAAAGGGAGCATTTGACTTTGTTTGGCAAAACTAACTAATCATTGTAAAGGGAGCATTTGACTTTGTTTGGCAAAACTAACTAATCAATGTAAAGGGAGCATTTGACTTTGTTTGGCAAAACTAACTAATCATTGTAAAGGGAGCATTTGACTTTGTTTGGCAAAACTAACCAATCTCATTGTAAAGGGACCATTTGACTTTGTTTGGCAAAACTAACTAATCATTGTAAAGGGAGCATTTGACTTTGTTTGGCAAGACTAACTAATCATTGTAAAGGGAGCATTTGACTTTGTTTGGCATTGTAAAGGGAGCATTTGACTTTGTTTGGCAAAACTAACTAATCTCATTGTAAAGGGAGCATTTGACTTTGTTTGATTACTTAGAAACAGAAGTAGAAAACTACTAAACGGAGCATTTGACTTTGTTTGACTACTTAGAAACAGAAGTAGAAAACTACTAAAACGGAGCATTTGACTTTGTTTGATTACTTAGAAACAGGAGAAGTAGAAAACTACTAAAGAGTTGGAAAAAAAAGAAGACATGATATGAATGGATGATGTGTTTTTCATACATGTATTTTGGAGGTTTATTTGTTTTGTGCATTTCAGATTGAAGGAATACCCCCAGTACTGTCAACATCTGGCTGCCATTGCCCACTTCAAAGATTTTCCTCAGAGCATTATTGAGGTGAGATTGATTCATAATGAAATGGTCATCATCATCATCACCATCATTTGCTGTTCTGTCAGGAGATGTGGAGTACAGTCCTAACCTGGGTGTGGCCCTGGCCCCTCAGAGCATTGTTGAGGTGAGGTTGATTCATAATGAAATGGTCATCATCACCATCACCATCACCATCATCATCATCATCATCATCACCATCATCACAGTCCTGACCTGGGTGTGGCCCCGGCCCCTCAGAGCATTGTTGAGGTGAGGTTGATTCATAATGAAATGGTCATCATCACCATCACCATCACCATCATCATCATCACCATCATCACAGTCCTGACCTGGGTGTGGCCCCGGCCCCTCAGAGCATTATTGAGGTGAGGTTGATTCATAATGAAATGGTCATCATCACCATCATCATCATCATCACCATCATCATCATCACCATCATCACAGTCCTGACCTGGGTGTGACCCCGGCCCCTCAGAGCATTGTTGAGGTGAGGTTGATTCATAATGAAATGGTCATCATCATCATCACCATCATCACAGTCCTGACCTGGGTGTGACCCCGGCCCCTCAGAGCATTATTGAGGTGAGGTTGATTCCTAATGAAATGGTCATCATCACCATCACCATCACCATCATCATCATCATCATCACCATCATCATCATCACCATCATCACAGTCCTGACCTGGGTGTGGCCCCGGCCCCTCAGAGCATTATTAAGGTGAGGTTGATTCATAATGAAATGGTCATCATCACCATCATCATCATCACCATCATCACAGTCCTGACCTGGGTGTGACCCCGGCCCCTCAGAGCATTATTAAGGTGAGGTTGATTCATAATGAAATGGTCATCATCATCATCATCATCATAATCATCACCATCACCATCATCATCATCACCATCACCATCATCACAGTCCTGACCTGGGTGTGGCCCCGGCCCCTCAGAGCATGATTGAGGTGAGGTTGATTCATAATGAAATGGTCATCATCACCATCATCACAGTCCTGACCTGGGTGTGGCCCCGGCCCCTCAGAGCATTATTAAGGTGAGGTTGATTCATAATGAAATGGTCATCATCACCATCACCATCATCATCATCACCATCATCACAGTCCTGACATGGGTGTGGCCCCGGCCTCTCAGAGCATTATTAAGGTGAGGTTGATTCATAATGAAATGGTCATCATCACCATCATCACAGTCCTGATCTGTGTGTGGCCCCGGCCTCTCAGAGCATTATTGCGTCTATCTCTCCGAAATAGTAACTGTCTACTTACTGCTCGCTCCCTACGTTCTTCCTCTGACTGCTGCACACTCAAGGTTCCTCGGATCCACACGAAATCTTTTGGTGAACGATCCTTCTACTATTTAGCACCTCACTTATGGAATTCCCTCCCACAACATGTCCGCTCATCCAGGGTTCGTGGGGTCCTTTCAGGTGCTTTAAAGTGCTGTGAAATTGATCGGTCTTCAAAAGGCCTGTTAAGTCCTTTATATCAGCAAGGAGGTCCTTTCAAGTCAGTCAAAGGTCCTTTTAAAATTGGTGCGGTCAGTTTAAATCCTTTAATCGGGCAACAAAACAAAACTAAGTACCTTGTCATAAGAAATGAACTCAAAAAAATATATTAAATGAAATAAAATTTGTCAAAAATCGATCTCCTTCGTATCTTTCGAGCAGACGATCTAATTTTAATAGTCACTGTAAATCCGGTCACGTGCGCGAGATTCGGCAAGATATCTTATGCGCCATGTTGAAATTCTTCGCACATGCGGCTGCTTCAGTGCTTGTTTTCAAGTAAAACGTGTAAAAATGCCTGGAAAGTGTTCGTTTTCAGGATCATTGGCTGAGAGAAGACATTTATAAGGACTGGGTCCGAAAAGTGATGGACAACAAACATGCAGTTCGTTGTGCATATTGTGAAAAAAACATCAACATCTTGTCAATGGGAGAGTCGGTGCTGAAACAACACGCAAAGACTGAAAATCACAAGAAAGCTGAAAGAAGGCACAAGGCGGAATCGAGGTGCAATGTGACCGACTTTTTTTGCAAGCAGCAGAAGTACTACTGCAACAAATGAATCTGCTCAGCAAAAAAAAAAAAAAAAAAATCTGCTCAGCCACAATCGTCGGCGTCTGGCTCTGCTCCCACCACGTCTGCAAGTACAACTACAAACAAGGTTTAAATACGTCCTTGAAAAATTTTTGCAGGTCCTTTTAAGGTCCTTTTTTGGCACTCTTCCAAGTCCCCACGAACCATGTCATCTGACTCTATCTCCGCCTTTCGCTCTGCCCTTAAAACTCACTTGTTTCGGACATATGATTGATTAGTGTGTGTGTGTGAGGGGGGGGGGGGTGTCCGTTTTATCGCAGAAATCTTGTAAAAAAAAATGTATTTACAATTATTTTATAATTCATATTTTGTATGTAGAATGTCTACGTTTTGTAAACTTTAAATGCTTGTAAATGAGGTAGAAGGGTATTTTTGTTTTTGCACAATTTGTCTATTATAATTAGTCATGTAATTGGTATGTCGATGGCAGTATGATTTTATTTCAAGTTGCAGTATTGTATTCAAACTTGATTGAGAATGTGAATGTGGTCTCTATGTTTCTTCTTAGAATGTTCATATTGTAACTATTTTACTCTTGTATAATTAATTGTGTGTGTGTGCGCATGTATGTGTGTGTATGTGCGTGTGTGTGTGTGTGTGTATGTGTGTGTGTGTGTGTGTGTGTGTGTGTGTGTGTGTGTGTGTGTGTGTGTGTGTGTGTGCGTGTGTGTGTGTGTGTGTGCGCGCATGTATGTGTATGTGCGTGTGTGTGTGAGGAAGTAAGGGAACGTTGCGTGCAAGCATCGTGCTTATTTTACTTTCTAATGATTTGTTTGCCTTTAATGTTCTTGTTATCAATGTAAAGCGCACTGAGCTCATGTGAGAAAGAGTGCGATAAAAATTCCCATTATTATTATTATTATTATTATTATTGAGGTGAGGTTGATTCATAATGAAATGGTCATCACCATCATCACCATCATCATCATCACCATCATCACAGTCCTGATCTGGGTGTGGCCTCGGCCTCTCAGAGCATTATTGAGGTGAGGTTGATTCATAATGAAATGGTCATCATCATCATCACCATCACCATCATCACAGTCCTGATCTGGGTGTGGCCTCGGCCTCTCAGAGCATGATTGAGGTGAGGTTGATTCATAATGAAATGGTCATCATCATCATCATCATCATCATCATCACATCATCATCACAGTCCTGATCTGGGTGTGGCCTCGGCCTCTCAGAGCATGATTGAGGTGAGGTTGATTCATAATGAAATGGTCATCATCATCATCATCATCATCATCATCATCATCATCATCATCATCATCACCATCATCATCATCATCACCATCATCACAGTCCTGATCTGGGTGTGGCCTCGGCCTCTCAGAGCATTATTGAGGTGAGGTTGATTCATAATGAAATGGTCATCATCATCATCATCATCATCACAGTCCTGACCTGGGTGTGGCCTCGGCCTCTCAGAGCATTATTAAGGTGAGGTTGATTCATAATGAAATGGTCATCATCATCATCATCATCATCACCATCATCACAGTCCTGATCTGGGTGTGGCCTCGGCCTCTCAGAGCATGATTGAGGTGAGGTTGATTCATAATGAAATGGTCATCATCATCATCATCATCATCACCATCATCATCACAGTCCTGATCTGGGTGTGGCATCGGCCTCTCAGAGCATTATTGAGGTGAGGTTGATTCATAATGAAATGGTCATCATCATCATCATCATCATCACCATCATCACAGTCCTGACCTGGGTGTGGCCTCGGCCTCTCAGAGCATGATTGAGGTGAGGTTGATTCATAATGAAATGGTCATCATCATCATCATCATCACCATCATCACAGTCCTGACCTGGGTGTGGCCTCGGCCTCTCAGAGCATGATTGAGGTGAGGTTGATTCATAATGAAATGGTCATCATCATCACCATCATCACAGTCCTGACCTGGGTGTGGCCCCGGCCCCTCAGAATGTAAGCAGTTGAAACGCTTGATTGATGGGGGGGTTCTCTGAAGACCCTCTGTTGTCCAGCTCTCTGTAGAGTTTCTCTGCACATACAGATATTCGCATGCTTTTTGTTTTGTTATCATGTTGTTGTTCTCTTCATCCTCGAGTGTTACATATAATGGAAGTCTTAGACATTGTCCTCGCACCCCCAGTCTCACTCAGTGTTACATATAATGGAAGTCTTAGACATTGTCCTCGCACCCCCAGTCTCACTCAGTGTTACATATAATGGAAGTCTTAGACATTGTCCTAGCACCCCCAGTCTCACTCAGTGTTACATATAATGGAAGTCTTAGACATTGTCCTAGCACCCCCAGTCTCACTCAGTGTTACATATAATGGAAGTCTTAGACATTGTCCAAGCACCCCCAGTCTAACTCAGTGTTACATATAATGGAAGTCTTAGACATTGTCCTAGCACCCCCAGTCTCACTCAGTGTTACATATAATGGAAGTCTTAGACATTGTCCTAGCACCCCCAGTCTAACTCAGTGTTACATATAATGGAAGTCTTAGACATTGTCCTCGCACCCCCAGTCTAACTCAGTGTTACATATAATGGAAGTCTTAGACATTGTCCTAGCACCCCCAGTCTAACTCAGTGTTACATATAATGGAAGTCTTAGACATTGTCCTCGCACCCCAGTCTAACTCAGTGTTACATATAATGGAAGTCTTAGACATTGTCCTAGCACCCCCAGTCTCACTCAGTGTTACATATAATGGAAGTCTTAGACATTGTCCTAGCACCCCCAGTCTCACTCAGTGTTACATATAATGGAAGTCTTAGACATTGTCCTCGCACCCCCAGTCTCACTCAGTGTTACATATAATGGAAGTCTTAGACATTGTCCTCGCACCCCCAGTCTAACTCAGTGTTACATATAATGGAAGTCTTAGACATTGTCCTAGCACCCCCAGTCTCACTCAGTGTTACATATAATGGAAGTCTTAGACATTGTCCTCGCACCCCCAGTCTCACTCAGTGTTACATATAATGGAAGTCTTAGACATTGTCCTCGCACCCCCAGTCTAACTCAGTGTTACATATAATGGAAGTCTTAGACATTGTCCTAGCACCCCCAGTCTAACTCAGTGTTACATATAATGGAAGTCTTAGACATTGTCCTAGCACCCCCAGTCTCACTCAGTGTTACATATAATGGAAGTCTTAGACATTGTCCAAGCACCCCCAGTCTAACTCAGTGTTACATATAATGGAAGTCTTAGACATTGTCCTCGCACCCCCAGTCTAACTCAGTGTTACATATAATGGAAGTCTTAGACATTGTCCTAGCACCCCCAGTCTCACTCAGTGTTACATATAATGGAAGTCTTAGACATTGTCCTAGCACCCCCAGTCTCACTCAGTGTTACATATAATGGAAGTCTTAGACATTGTCCTAGCACCCCCAGTCTAACTCAGTGTTACATATAATGGAAGTCTTAGACATTGTCCTAGCACCCCCAGTCTAACTCAGTGTTACATATAATGGAAGTCTTAGACATTGTCCTAGCACCCCCAGTCTAACTCAGTGTTACATATAATGGAAGTCTTAGACATTGTCCTAGCACCCCCAGTCTCACTCAGTGTTACATATAATGGAAGTCTTAGACATTGTCCTAGCACCCCCAGTCTCACTCAGTGTTACATATAATGGAAGTCTTAGACATTGTCCTAGCACCCCCAGTCTCACTCAGTGTTACATATAATGGAAGTCTTAGACATTGTCCTAGCACCCCCAGTCTAACTCAGTGTTACATATAATGGAAGTCTTAGACATTGTCCTAGCACCCCCAGTCTCACTCAGTGTTACATATAATGGAAGTCTTAGACATTGTCCTAGCACCCCCAGTCTCACTCAGTGTTACATATAATGGAAGTCTTAGACATTGTCCTAGCACCCCCAGTCTAACTCAGTGTTACATATAATGGAAGTCTTAGACATTGTCCTAGCACCCCCAGTCTCACTCAGTGTTACATATAATGGAAGTCTTAGACATTGTCCTAGCACCCCCAGTCTAACTCAGTGTTACATATAATGGAAGTCTTAGACATTGTCCTCGCACCCCCAGTCTAACTCAGTGTTACATATAATGGAAGTCTTAGACATTGTCCTAGCACCCCCAGTCTAACTCAGTGTTACATATAATGGAAGTCTTAGACATTGTCCTAGCACCCCCAGTCTAACTCAGTGTTACATATAATGGAAGTCTTAGACATTGTCCTCGCACCCCCAGTCTAACTCAGTGTTACATATAATGGAAGTCTTAGACATTGTCCTCGCACCCCCAGTCTAACTCAGTGTTACATATAATAGAAGTCTTAGACATTGTCCTAGCACCCCCAGTCTAACTCAGTGTTACATATAATGGAAGTCTTAGACATTGTCCTAGCACCCCCAGTCTCACTCAGTGTTACATATAATGGAAGTCTTAGACATTGTCCTAGCACCCCCAGTCTAACTCAGTGTTACATATAATGGAAGTCTTAGACATTGTCCTCGCACCCCCAGTCTCACTCAGTGTTACATATAATGGAAGTCTTAGACATTGTCCTAGCACCCCCAGTCTAACTCAGTGTTACATATAATAGAAGTCTTAGACATTGTCCTAGCACCCCCAGTCTAACTCAGTGTTACATATAATGGAAGTCTTAGACATTGTCCTCGCACCCCCAGTCTCACTCAGTGTTACATATAATGGAAGTCTTAGACATTGTCCTCGCACCCCCAGTCTAACTCAGTGTTACATATAATGGAAGTCTTAGACATTGTCCTCGCACCCCCAGTCTCACTCAGTGTTACATATAATGGAAGTCTTAGACATTGTCCTCGCACCCCCAGTCTCACTCAGTGTTCAATATTATTGTAACCATTATTATTCCGTCCCTACCCCCACCACCCACCCCCCACTCAATTATGATAATTATTATCAGTATTGTTGTCACTGTGCCCACAGTACGTCCAATATGGGGCGTGGTCTGAAGACCCCCCCTCAGCCTCATGCAGACTTTATCATTTATATTATTGTCATTATTATTAATATTATTGTCGTTATTGTTAATATTATTAGGATTCTCCCTAAAGGAGAATACTATTGCATTCGTCAAAATTCTTCTTTTTCTTCCCATTTTTGTTGTTGGATGAGGCTAAACATTTCAGACAAGTTGCAGGACCTTATGGGTATGTGAAATATTAAATGATTTTGCCGAATTTTCGGCCGAAAAGTCGCGAAAAGTCGCGAAACTGGCGAAATTTCAATTTTGAATATCTCAGAATATTTTCAGAATTGATTACAAAGTAGATTTGCAACTTTTCCGATATAAATCCAACCGGAAGTACGAAGCGGAAGTGCTCCAGCTATGGTCAGGCAGCTTTTATTTGGTTCACGGAATAGCCAAAACCGGAAATGACGTCACAAAGCTAACTATTGGATATTGTAGCCCTTATGTTGGCCCAGGTCTGAAAGGAGTTTGTTGACAATATGCTAAATAGTTTGGAAGTTATTCAAATATATGTAAATTTGGTTGAGTTACTTTCACCATTTAAATTTTTTTTCCA